>JAVXUL010006102.1:2443-12642 GCA_035590515.1 Trichilia minutiflora | reverse complement strand
TGTAATCAAACATACAAAATAGGATATTTTGGTGAAGAAGACGAAGTCATTATTTCATATAATAGAGGTCTATATTTATATACAAAAGTTAGACCTATAATAGAAAACTATATAACTCTTAATTAATATATATATTTACATTTCAATTTAACTACTTTCCATAACACCTCTCTTTGGAATAAGTGGTTGAGCTTAGTAGAGTGGTGGTACAACATTAGTTTTCACACCACAATTTCTATGCTTCTATTTCAGGCCTTATATGGTTTTGCTCCCCCACATTTCACTGTATTGGTGGAGGATCATTCCTCGTCAACTACAATAGAGGCATTTCTTCAAGAACGACAGCATATGGCATGGGTGCTCCAAAACCACAGTTGGCCCATCAACGAATGAAGCATTTGGTTGATTCTAAGCAAACAGAATGATCTTTTGCTGCTGGTAATTGGGTTTATTTAAAATTGCAACCTTATCGTCAAACTTTCATATCAATCCACAGGTGTTTAAAATTATTAGCTAATTATTATGGTCTATTTCTCATTTTATATAAAATTGTACCAGTGGTTTATCGTTTGCAACTGCCAGCAGGTGCTAAAATTCATAATATTTTTCACGTCTCTCTATTGAAAGGTGCATTACCTCTCCAACAATTGGTTTAACCACGTCTACCCATTACTACTCAACGTAGCCAATTCAAGGCTGAGCCTCTATGTTTGCTGCAAAAAAGAACTGTTGTTTGTCAGGGCCAACCAGTCAAGCAAGTGTTGGTGCAGTAGATTAATTTGAGTCCAGATGAAACGACATGGGAGGATCTCTATTTTCTTTCCTCTCAATTTCCTTATCTTGGACTTGAGGACAAGTCCAAACTCGTAGGGGAGGGTCTTGTTATGTTACAAGATGAAAGGGCCACGCATACATATGAGACATAATATGTATGAAGATTATAGGGGAGAAACGGGAATGATTTTTGCATGTACTACATGAAAGCGTATTGAGCGATATTGTTGAGTTTTATTTCTGTTATTAGCTGGCATCGTTTATTATTCTGTTATAATTGTAATTGGAAAATACATAAAAAGGAAAAATTGTTTTGTATGAGAGAACATTCTGGATCATAATAGTAATTTCTCTCCTTCCTCTCAATTTCTTATTCTCTTTCTTTCTCTCATCTTTAATTCTCCTTTCTATCTCTATCTTCCTCCCAATCTTCTTCCTCTCTTCTCTATTCCGTTATTCTCTTTTGTGAATGAATTTGGGACATAACATGGATCGGGTTCCTCTGCATCATCTTCAGGTTTGAGACTTAGCAATAAGAAGACGATATGGGAAAGCCTAACTTCGAACCAGAAGAAAGCAAGTCCTGACAGGAGCTAAGCTTAAGAAAAGCTGAGGTCTTTGAGCAAGGAGGTGAGGGAAGCCGGGTATGTGCCAGACACAAAGTATGTACTTCATGATCTTGAACAGAAAGCAAAAGAGAAGGCATGGATGTATCACAGTGAAAGATTAGCCATTGCTTACGGGCTTATTAGTACGCCTGCTGGGACCACTTTATGGATTATCAAGAATTAGAGGATCTGTGGAGATTGCCATAACTTTGTCAAGATACTTTCAAGCATTGAGAACAGGCAGGTAATTGTTAGAGACAACAAGAGGCTTCATTATTTTAGGATTGGCAAGTGTTCCTATTAGGATTACTGGTAAAAACTCGTTTGCTTTAAACTCCGTATCAGTCCCTAGGACTTAAAAACTTGATTCAGTTGGTCATTTCAAGACCCAAAATGGGCAGCTGCTTTTTCCTACGGACTTCAGCTCACAGAAACAGAATTTGCTACTTAGACTAAACCATGTTATATAAAGGTAGCTCAAACCGAATAAAGAGCAAATGTTGTACCTTAGACTGCTGTTTATGTGTTTATGATGCCTTTTGCACTTGTATCTTAGTGATGGACATCCACTGATTGTGTATCATAAATAGAAATGATATTAGTTGTAAATGATACTGATCATATATAGATAATCACCGTTGTTTTAGATGATTTCCTTTGTCAAAAATTAGGAGTGTCTGTGTTCGTTTTTAACATCTTGGCGTGGATTGCTTGTCTTCCCCAAATGCTTGTATAGCATTAGATCTGCATTGCTGAGTTCTTATTTGTACAAGTCAGTGATGCTCTATAATTGAGGTGCACAAAATTTGAATTGCAATAAGAAAACTTTGAATATGGTCCTCGGAATTGTACATTTTCTTTCTGGACAGATGCATTTACATTCCTCGAACAATCTAAGTATCAGATTATTTTGCCATAAAATTGTCAGAACTGCCAGAAATGCTCAAGACAACAAGCTGTCAGAATAGTACAAAACTGCATCTTTGCCTGGCTGCTTCAAAATCTCGTGAAGGCAGATGTGTTGTTGGTGCAGCAGGTTCAGGAATGTATTGATTCACTAGAGCAACAAAACAACTGGTATCTAGCAAGCCAAAAGACTATCCCTATTCCTGTATCCCAAACAACTTTCAAAACTAGGTCATTGTTGTTTTTTACTCATCTTTGAAGATAAAGTTGCAAAAGGTGTTCAGTAAGTTGGTGATACACATTTTTTTACTAACATTTAATATTTTAAGATTTTATCCTACAATAGTTGTGACTTCAAAGCCATAACACCTTAATTCCAAACATATCTTCAGTGAATGCAACTGATGATACCGCCTCAAGATCATATATCATCAACTGGAGCAAAAACTATCATTCCCCTACGTTGTACAATAAACTAGCAAAATGTAAACATATTGGAAGACCTAACAACTGTAGTAAATGTATTCCTAAAAAGTTTTAATAGGTCTCAGCCACAGGACTAAAAGGAAAGAGCCTTAGAAGAAATGTCAAAAATGACCAGAGGCAAATCACATCAAGGCTTGGAAAGTCACTACCGTGAAAATCATTGCAGCAACTCTATCGAGCAATTCTGGGGACCTTGGAAGATCTTTCATTGAGAACATCAGTCTCTCAATGAAATGAGCAGCTTTGCTCAGCTGATATAATCTATATACCTGCCAATCAATGTAAAGTCATCAAGATCCCAGGTTTTGATCTCAGAAAAATTTGTATCAAGAAACTACATAAAAAATAATAGGAATTAGAGTCCAACAAGATGAACCGCACTTGTTAAGATTTGTCTCAAATACAAGTTGGCTTGCACAACCAACCAGAAATGGAAGCACTGCAACCAAAGGTAGCAGACCAAGTGTTGGCCAAGTTACGTGTACAGCAAAGAGAGGGATGACTACCTTAAAGCCTGTTGCGAAGGGTCAAGTATCCCTTGAGTCCTGTGATGACACCCATCTTTTTGGGTTAAATTGTAAATATGGCCACTGAACATGATCAGTGATGGGAAGAAATGTTGTAAGACCAATATAAAACATTGACTCAAAAGTCAAAGAAGCCACAATTTCTGCATTGAAATGGCCACAAAAATTATCACCAAGTCTCTTTATGTATTTAAACACACACACACCATGTTTGATAAATATTGTAAAATCATCCTCTATGCTTCTTTTTATTCCATTTTACAGGGTGTGAACAAATACTATAATCAGAAGATGAAATGGAACCAAAACAGCACTGTAGTGTTGTCAAGAAGAATATATTGCTAAATAAGACTTCTTTTTGATAAAATTGAGCAAACTAATACTTTTAAACATTAAAAATTTTCACTTGGTTGGCAGTAGTTAATTGCTTTATTGGCTATCGAGAAAGCAATACATCAGAGTTACAAATAGAAAAGCAATTCATCTCTCCAGTTTCTTACGAGTGTTACCCTTGCGGAAGAAAATGAAAAGATATCTTCACAGATTATCCATTGAGAAGCCAGCCTCTTTGCTCAAAGTATCATCCACAAAATCTTAATGTCAGCTACCTGTGACCCGTAACGATTCCTATACTACATTCAAAATCATATTAATCTCTAGAAAGCAAAGGCCAATGTTACCTTATATAACCGCATAACCACCTCAAACCTATGGTACTTTGCGTTTAGATTAAAGAAGGAACGCCACCAGATCAAAAACAATCACTCAATCGTTTAACTGATAAACTTATGACCAGAAGAAAGTAACACGAAATAATACGTCAACATCGATAATAACTTTGGGAATCGAATTGATCTTGGCAAAAGAAAAAGGTGCCTGAAACGGCAAAAAACACAAGCACATTTCATCGCAAAGTGATTGAATTTAAAGATAAGAAACATAAACACAAGTATGCAGCCCAAGTCTATAATTTACCTTCGAGAATATAGTCCTTGATGAAGTTTGCTATTGCATTGCCAAGGAAAAACTGAGGATGAATCAATGATGATAACAATGAGACAGGTTCCAAAACCCAACGGAATGAGCCCTTGTCTTCTAGGAATGGAGGTGACATTAATCTTCCTTCTTCCCCCAGCTGGTGAGCCAGTCCATAAAATGAAACCGAACCTGATTTCCCACGAAATGGCTTCACCCATTAAAACTAAGGACCGGCACAACAGAATTTTCCCTGGAGGGTGTTCCAATTTTGTTTCCGAATCAGAATTAAACGCACCCACTATAGCTCTTCTTTCGAGCTCCTTGAAAAAGACCATTTAACTTTATGACATATATCAGCAAAAATGTTCCCTGACGAAAAATACAATCTTAATGAATAATCTAGAGCTCAAAATTATTAAGAAAATTACTTTCTTCAAATTCCTCATCAACCGAATAATAAAATTAAGTTGAAATGAATACACTTAAAAAGTTCAGATAAAGAGGGAGAATATACATTTACACACATTTCCAAAACGAACCATAAGACTTCGTGGCTCCAAACTGACTTGTAGAAACCTTTTTTATAATAAGTGATAAATTTGTTTAAGTGATAATCCTTTTTTTATTAACGTAAAAATGATATCATAATAAAATTTTATATATACAATAAGTTTTATAAATTTAATATTTAATGTTAAAACGTTATTAACAAAATTAATTAAAACAAATAAATATAAATAGTTAAGATTAGATATAAAAAATTCTACACCTATCAAAGATAAAATTTTTAATACTATTTATTATTTTTATTTTTTAATCTTTCTTATGTTATTTTTTTTTCAATACTCATAATTTATATGTTATATGAGTTGTATTCATTTTTAGTTGTTATTTTATCAAAATTTGGATTGGTAGATTTGAAAATTTTAAAATGAATTAATTTTTATGCCACATCCCGAATTCATCTATAACAACCATCATAAATTTTTGATACACATTTTGAACCCCATAACACATATCAAAAACCTATAAAAAAACTTATATGTACCTACGTAAAAAATTTTAAAATACTCCTAAACTATATTCAAACCATCTAACTTCTTCTTTTTTTTTAATGAAAAATGATTTATAACTTCTCAATCCAAAATTCGAATCATTTTGAAATCACTCTCAAATTTAGTATCCATCTCAAATTAAAAATGTATACAATAAATAATTAATAAATTTTCTTTATA
Organism: Trichilia minutiflora; assembly: GCA_035590515.1. Taxonomy (NCBI): domain Eukaryota; kingdom Viridiplantae; phylum Streptophyta; class Magnoliopsida; order Sapindales; family Meliaceae; genus Trichilia; species Trichilia minutiflora. The sequence continues at coordinate 7,128 of JAVXUL010006102.1, read as the reverse complement.
AATCTCATACATAAAAATACATAATTAAATTTAATTATAAAATCTCCGATAGACATAAGTACTATAAGTGCAAATCGAGTTTAGCTTGCTAAATCTTAAAACAATCATTGTCACGCTACTTGTTTAACTCTCTTTAAACTCACCTAAAACTGAAATGTGAGAAGATGAATATACGAATGTATATTTTGTGAGTGGATAAATAACTAAAAATAATTATTTATACTAACATTAAATCAAAATTTATAATAAAAAGAATTATTTTAAAGTAATAATCAACTATAAAAAATAAGAAAACATAATTCAAACACTTAAAACCATTGCTTGTTTTTTGAAAATCACTTGGGCTAACTACCCTTCCTGGCAGTTACTCTAGTCCTGAGTAACCCCAAAATTATCAATGAGTTTTTATCTATTGCACACCAAACAATGATGTGTCATAAAAAAATTTTATATACATTTAACAATAAATGATCATTTTATAAAACTGTGCTTATCGTTGACGTTAGCTCTCAAGTAGTCATGCGGTGACGCCCATAACTGTCATTTATGCATCATAACCATGATCATAGACGGTCTCTTTGAGGTTTGACCTTAGACTACCTATACTAGACATCCATATGATAATTGTTTGGATACTTTAATCACCTAAACGACCACTTCGTGGTCCTTTCCCATACTACTTAACCAATACATCCATATGAAAAATCATATAAGCATAACAATCACTTAAATAGTCGCTTTGTAGTTATCTCCTAGGTTATCTTGCCATAATCCACACTGTAGCTATAAATTTAGCCATTCTTAGCCATATTACCATCAAACCAATCATATAAAACATCATCAAATCAAATATGTATTCCTTTACACATCATTCATTTTCAAAGAAAATCATCATATCCAGTACACCATATACTATGAAACTATCATTATATAGTAAAATTATTGATTCAAAATGTATACATTTGAAGACATACATAAATGTCAAATGACCTTTTACAAATCATCATCATCAAATCCAAATCACTAGTATTTAGCATAAACATGTGTTTATCAAAATTATTTCATAACAAAGCATATATATGTCAAGTAAACAAACATTTTTAAAAGTCATAACTCGTTTCGACAATTCATAAGCATCAATAGGTGATATATTCATAAGCATCATGAACATAAAATATCAAATAAACAGCTAACGTCCTAAGACATAAAGAGATAATTTAGATTTTAAAGGCACTTAAAACATTCATAAGAAAATCAATAAATCCACTTACTCTTTAGGAAGGGTACGAACTCCCTTAATCCCCCACGTTGCATGATTCCCTTCTCGAGCACTCGTTGCCTAATACACATATCAATGTTCTATATTAATCTCCATCCCTCGGCAAATACCAAAATAATTCTATAATCACGATTACATATACTATACTAATTTCGTATTATTAGGATCATCACTTATTTATTATTTTCGAATCCGTTTTCGACCTTTTACCCTATATCTATCAACATGATTTCATGACTATTCATAATTCAACAATTTGTTGGTAATTCAGCTTTATTAACTCTCTAACTCATAGTTGGTTATAAACCCTCTAATTCAAATTCAAATTTCTTGCAATTTAACCATTAAACGACTAATTCTAACACCTAAACATATACTACGATTTCAATTAACCTTAATTATGCAAAAATTTTGAATGCATAGTAAATTCTAACATGAACAGTAATTTTAATTCGTAAAATTGATTAAAAATATTAAATTAATACTATAACAAAGCTAGTAATCTTATCAAATGATTAGTTTCAACCTATAAAAGCATTAAACACCACCAATTATTAAAAATCCTCTTTGTATAAATAGTAATCAAACCTCTCTCCCAACTTAAATCTCCGTCAAATTGATAAAATAAAGTTTGTAGAATATTAAGGATATTGAGTACCAGTGATTTGAAGCAAGAAATAAAAGATTAATTGGTAAAATGTTTAGAAAGAAATGAAATCACATAGAAGCAGCAATGGGAGCTAAAATGGGAACTATAGGAGTAGAAAGGAAGAAGAAAAATGCATGAATCAACACCTTTTTGGCCACATATATATATATAATGAAAAGATAAGCTTGCCCATGAAAATAAAGAAGAAAAGAAGGTTTAGAAAGGGTCAAAATTAAAATTCCATGAAGAAAACATTAATATGAGGATGATTTTCGTGAATTTGGACAAAACTAACCCCAAAACCAACTTGAAGATTGGTGAGCCAGTTTTGTATAGTGTCCAAAATCAGGTGGTCGATCAATGCCAATTTAGGGCTCAGTCTTGACCAGTTTGAGCTTGATCCAAGATTTACGCATCCTATGCTTTTGGTTTTCATTTTCCTTTATTTTTGATATTGTTTTCTCTCTCATTTGACATTCGATTTTTCTTTTATTTCTTTCTATTTGATCTTATATTTGTTAACTTTAAGTAGCAAAAAACTGTTCATAAATTAGACTTTTCAATCAATAAAAAATTAATTTTAAAATTTGAGTATTTAGTTAACACATTAAAGGAATTTTTCTCAAACTTTAACTTTTTTTATCTAAATTTCATCAAATAACATAATCATACTTATTTCAAATGTTTAATCATACTTAAATGTTTAATTTATAAAAATAATAAATATCTTTATAAGAATAAAATATCTAAAATATCCGTATTTCAAAAAATAAGATATAATATTTTATGAATATATTTAATAATTATTTAAAATAACATGCAATTTTATCTATTCTGTAATACTAATGTCACCATTCAATATATGTCTAGAAGTCAATAAAAAACAAAATGGAAAGAGATTAAGGGCATATGCCGCATATCCTAATCAATAAATGAGAGAAATGCTATTTATTTTAAAAATTTATCAAAAAAAAATTGCAATTTAATATATGAGATTTTTTTTTTTTAAATTAACTTATAACAATCAAGAACATATAATTATAACTTTTTTTTCAAAATTAATTTAGTCCAATAATGTTTAGATATATAAAATAAAAGCATATATGACAAAAAATAAATAATCAATCTAACAATAATTTTTAAAATTTTCCTTATTAAAACTTTTGTCACATTCATTTTTTACATTTTTTATTAGAATTAGTTTTAACTCAAAATAATTATGAAATCACAACATCTTAATATTAAAATATTTTTACTTCATTTTTAAATAATAATTGTTAGAATATAAATTTGGGCAGCCCCACTTGCTCGAGCCTCGATGGCTTCATCCAACTATTTATTTTATTTATTTTCTTTGTACTTTCGATATATAGTGCAGTGTCAGTAAATTCACTGGATTCGAGAAATGTACCTATCCGAATATACTAATTTTTTTTTTCTATTAGCTCGACTTGTCATTTTTGTCAGGGTCTTTCTTTTCTTAAAAGTTAAAACTATTTTTTTCAAATTTTTTTATATAAATTAACGCAAATTATATTATTATTGCATATCTCATATAATTTGTTTTTATATACATATTAATCATATTAGCTTATAAAAAAATTATATAAAAATGATATATTTTTAATATTATTATTTTTAATAGATATAATTCTAATTATTTATAAAAAAAATGAAATGCCAATCAATAATTTTTAAATATTTATATTGAAGCACTAAAATAAAAATAAACATATCATGAGCAATTACTCATACCATTTTGACTAATATATATATATATATTCTCCACAAATAATTAATAAAAAATCTGTTTTGGGACCATTACCCACAACTGAAAAAAAAAAAAGGTCGAGATTTTATGTAAAAGATGGGCCACAATATAACGAGTCGATGCCATTGTTCCAGAAAAAAATCAAAGAAAACAACATTGTTTGCTTCTAATCTTTCGAATTTAATGATTAAAGTCCCATGTGGTTCAATTGCACTGGCAGCAATCAAAAACTTAAGGAAAAAAAAATAAAGACAGAAATTAAAAAATGGAGGCACTTCCGAATCCGATCCGCCGATTTGTGTTTTTTTTTTTTCGGTAGGGAATTTATCACTTACCTCCAGATTTTAAGTTTTATCACTTAAATAATATATTTTTAATAATTATTACTTACCTCCTCCTAAAGGCAAAGGGTTACTATTATTACCTCTATTTATCTTGGTCAATTATAGATGTATCCTCGGAAATTTATAATTCATAAATCCTTGATATTTAAGGCTTTTTTGTTTAACTAATGACTTTCTACTAATTATTATTTATCTACTTTAATATTCATATTTTATTTATTATTAATATATATTGAAATAATAACGTAATTACAAAAATAATTTTTTTGTATATTTTAAAACATATTAAAATCTAAAAATAAAATACTTTAATATTATTTAATTTTAAAAATAAAAATAATATATTATTTAATTTTTATTTTTTTTTAAATTGATGGGACAAACAACTATCCATTAAAATCAAACCCTTATCACCTATTTTTACTAGAGTTTGTGTAGCACATGATTCAAGACTATTAATAACATTATCTATTTTGGCTGGTCTCCTGGTTTTGTTTTTGATAATTGATGTTATTTTGAAAACTTTTTAAGATGTCATCCATCTCGATATTACTCTCGTTTAAGTACGCTTAATTGTGTAATTCTTGAAAATAAATCATCACTCATTTCAAAAGATCTTATTGACAACTTGATTCCAACTTC
>JAVXUL010006081.1:0-12644 GCA_035590515.1 Trichilia minutiflora | reverse complement strand
GAGAGAGTTAATTATACTTTAAGTGTAAAATGATAAATTTAACCCTTAATACACATACACTTTTATGTACTCATCAGCTGACCTTATTTTCTGATTGTCATAATTTGAGAATTTCAGACTGTGACATAAATAATTTCCAACGCATATATAATTTATTTATTATTAGTATTATTTTTTCTCAAGCTGAATTCATTTATTCATGTTAAATTCTTATCAAAAAATCATACTGGACCTAAATTGTTATCCATACTCTACTCATATATATATATATATATATATATAAGAAAATGCCTCTAAACTATATAATTTTTTTTTAAATACTGTAATCAACTAGTCGGAGTATATTTTTATTTAATAATAGATAGTACAATACACAACTTCTTATCTTAATTTGATATTAAAGATTTAATTATCTTTAAGTATTTGTGAGAAGGAATTTTCTTGTTATATATAATAGTTGACATCTTATTGAGTAAGAGTAGATTTTTTTTTTTTTTTATGAGGGTTGATCACAAACAATCAAAATAAATTTTTATTACAACATGATATTAGATATTTATACATGTATTCGTTTATACCTACTTACGTATATTTTTTACTTAAAATAATAATATAAGTTTTTATCTATTAATCTTATATATCTAAAGATAAGGTGCACCGTTAGGTCTGGTGGTTTTAATTTGAGGGATATTCGTGTTGATTTTGGATTCGAATTTTTGGGTGTGTACCTAGATGTAAGAATTTGGTGTAGTCTTGATTTTATCTAGTCGTTTGATACTGCCTGTCAGGGGCCGAGTTGAGTACTTGTTTGGTTAAGGATCTGAACCCCGTTTCAATGATGTTGCCCAAAGATAATCGAGAGTCTACGTCTCCTTGAAGAGTCTCCCGAAACGTTGACTGACGATCGAAGTTTTTGGGTTTTCAAAAAAAAAATCTAAAGATAAGGTAGAGTTAATTACTAACAAAATGTTTTAAATTAAGATGCTATATATATAAATTTAAAATTACAATTTTTATAGAATAAAAGTTAAAATTATTAAATATCAGTTAAATAGGAAGTAAATTTTATTAAAAATTCATGCTATAAAATATTTTTTATAATTTTTGAATATTAAATAAAAATCAATAATATTTAAATATGTCTTAAGTTAATCACATTCAATTTTTTTTAAAATTTTGAATTTTAATAATTAAACTGAATAAATTTAATAATAAAAATTTTTATATCTCAATTTAATTTTCTTTTTAAAAAAAACTTTACTGTAATTGTTCAATGCGAGTACAGGGCTTCAATCAAGAGTCTATTCCATCATTTTAACGCGATTATAGGACAACAATCACAACATCTATCTCATGAAAGCTAGTGATCAACAGCCGGCCGGTTCATGAATCAGATATTCCTTTCTACAGTATAATTGCAGTATCTTCTTTAAAGGATAATATTCCATTTGGTTCATTCAACGTTTTATATTTTCACAAATAAGATAGAAATTTGTCAATTTCTATCAAATAAATCCTTATAATATATACTCTTGCATTGTTATTGTGATTGTGATGGACAAAATCTAATATTATAAAAATAATTTATTCTTTTAATAAAATTAAAGGCCTAAATAGTATTATAAAAATAAAATATAACAACTCGTGTATTTAATTAATTAATATATATTTTTCCTAATAAACATTATTGTAGTAGCAATCATCGGTTGCTGATTGTCAAACTTTACCATAATCATACATTGGTGGACCTTTAATTAAATTGCCATTATTGCAAAAAATAAAAAAATAAATCGAGACACTAGCTCTGGATTCTAAGATTTGGATGGGTTTACTCTTAATACTGTGTGCTACGCGTCAAAGTTTTTTCAAACAGGGCCCATTACAGCTAGAGCTTAAAAAAAACAGTGAAAAAGAGAAATAACCAGATAAAATATACCTAATAGTAATATCCATTTAAATAAATAATTATTAGTGTGGGGCTCTTATTATTCAATTAATTTAATTGCTTAAGAAAAAAAATCAAATTTTAAAATAATTTTTTATACTTTAAAAAATAAACTTAAATATTTGAGCACAATATCACAGATAATAATTTCCTAATTTTGTATAAACCTGTATTTATAAATTTAAAAATTCTTGAAATAATCATTTATGATCTTGGATCTTGGGAGACAGTGTAAGATGAGAAAGCCTAAAAACCAAGTTGATGACGGTCCATGCATTTACTTGCACTTAAACAATTTTATCCTTGCGATTTGCGAATCTTTGAAAAATTGAGAGTCTAGGTGGGGCCCTTTTCCTTTTGAAGTTCCAATGCAAAATTTACACGTTACCAACTACATTCCAACAGGAATCTTGGACCTTTGTGACCGACAACCGAGAAATTACATCTAGATTTAAATTGGGAAAATAACATTCAACTTCTTAAACTTTTATAAATTATAACGATCATAATTCTATCATTTCATTAATGAGTTGAAGGTCTATTGTGTATAAATAAGTGAATTAATAGCTTTTTTTAGTATAAATTATAAAATTTATAGATCCAAATGTTATATCCCATTTCTAATTGGCGGACAGCTAATCACTGAAACAATAAAAGTCATTAAACAGAGCATGAGTACACTATTTGTCATCATATTGGTATCTTTTAATGCATGGAAATTGGAGTTGTGGAAGAGTCACATGCAATTTTAAGTTTTGAGATATATATCCTTTCTCAATCACGGACACAGTCAGTGGGCCACAAAATGATAAAAACATCACCAGTCAATTGCCATATGCTCTTTGATTTATTGTCCTGCAAAATTCCTAAAAAATTTATCCCCAGAAATCCTTTGTTCAAAGGGAACCTACGTGCCTCAACAGTCACCCTTCCTACATGTATGCAATAATGCAAAGGATTTGTAATGTACAATCAAAGAGGTAATGTAATACAAATCAAATGCATTGTTTGCTACTAAAATGGAAACTGAAATCGGAAAAAGTTGTAGGGTATACATCCATGGAGTTGAAGTATTGTAATATTGCAATAGTTGTAGTTTTATAATTGTTATAAAATAAAAATTAAAATACTAAATATTAGTTAAAAATTGAATCAATTTTATTAACCGACAACGGTATTAAATATTTTTTATAATTTTAATTTTAAAACTAAAACTTCATTTAATATTATGTGTTTTAGGGAGAAAATATAAGGGTGATATATAGATGTCTTATCATTAAGATATGTACAGATAATAAGGGATAATCCTGTACAGTTCCGTTTTAGATACAACTTGCCTCAAGTATCTCTTTACTCAGGGAATATACGGTTTTGGATAAATTTTGTCCCAGATATCTCTCTGCTTAGGGAATACACGGTCCCAGATAAATTTTGTCTCAAAAATCTCTCTTTTCAGGGATTTCATAGCTCTAATGATTTTCGTCCCAGGTAATCAACATCTCAGAAGAATTAATGGCGCCTCAAGATTCTCACCATCTCAGACGTCACAACGACTGAAGTTCCTTCTCATGCATGGCGCGGTCATCCACAGCATGTCTCAGGTATCCAACAGCATCAACTGAGACAAGTCGCCTCCCCATAAACCTAGATAGCTTCTCAGATAAATTTGCAAGCAATCCTTGATTAGGACGGGAATTTCTACACAAAGTATCAGAAACAGTTGACCCCCTCCTCCACCCCAAAAATAGGAATGGTTGCTGACAGTTGGCCCCTTAAATGCATTTGTCCTATCCTTTGACCATTTTTTCAGATGATGGGACGGTGTCAAGCCTATACTCCTGTAGATGTGTCAGCGTCATTAATAAAATTTGACCGCATATTGTCCTATGTTAGACATTTCCCCTTATTATCATCTTTCCTAACCATTTCCATTGGATAACCTTTGGGTATACATTTTACACACTTTTCTCCCATTTCAAGCCACTTTCGATTTTCTCTTCATTGCTTCGTCGGAAATCTATTTTCTTTTTCCTTTACATTATTTCTGACTTATATATCGGAGTTTTTTCGCTGAGAACCCCTTCCAGCATCACTCTATAGGTATTTGTTATCTTTATAAACTTAGAAAGTGGAATTTCATCGAAAATAGCCATACTTCAATCGCACTCCAATAGAAAAATCTTCGTTTAATAACACGCCCTCACATCTTACAAACTGAGTCATTTTTCGTTGGCCTTGAAAAGGATTTACGAATAATTCTCATACAAACATTATGGTATGACGATTTTAAGATATAATTATTGTGGGATTAAAGTTTTAAATATTAAATAATAATATAAAAATACATAATTTTATAAAAAATTATTATATTAAATATTTTTTTAGTTTACTTTTAAAGCACAATATAAATATCACAATTTAGAAAAAAAAAAGGTGTAAATAAAAATTAACAATATCAAACATACGTTTAATATGATATAAATGCTAAAATTATCAAAATATGTCATTGTATTAGAGCTTGTTTCATGTTAATAAAAGGAAATTTGGAAGTATACATCCATATGTTACATGTCTTTTAGTGTTTTGTAGTTGTCCCCACTCGATCCATAGCAAATGAAAAAAAAAAATATTAATAGTTATGATGGTGATTTGATCATTGCTCCTCTTTGATCTATTTGTCCTCCTTATAAGAAGAAATTCATTCACTTGATACCACTGCAAGTTTCACTACCATTGCTCTAGTTCTCTAGAGCTTTTTGTAGCAGTTTGATCCTTCATTTTTATGATGGGAAAGCATCCTTTAGCTAATTTCTTGATTTTGCTCTTGAATTTGGGTACATTGCTCTCTTCTTTTGCTTCTTTTGCTTGTCCAGAGTGCACGGTACACCCTCCTCCTAAACCACCAAAATGTCCTCCGCCATTGCCTCCAAAAGTAAGCCCACCATACCACCATAAACCACCGCATGTAAAGCCACCGTACACACCGAAACCGCCTCATGTAAAGCCGCCGTACACGCCGAAACCGCCTCATGTAAAGCCACCATATGTACCAAAACCACCTTACACTCCAAGACCCAAGCCACCATATACCCCAAAACCACCTTATATCCCAAAACCGCCATATGTTCCAAAACCACCCTATTCACCAAGGCCCAAGCCTCCATATACACCAAAACCACCATATGTTCCAAGACCCAAGCCTCCGTATACACCAAAACCACCTTACATCCCAACCCCGAAACCGCCGTATGTTCCCAAACCACCTTACACCCCAACCCCCAAACCGCCGTATGTACCCAAACCACCTTACACCCCAACCCCTAAACCACCGTATGTTCCAAAACCACCTATCACCCCAACGCCCAAGCCTCCGTATACACCGCAACCACCTTACACCCCAACCCCTAAACCACCGTATGTTCCGCAACCACCTGTCACCCCAACTCCCAAGCCTCCATATGCACCGCACCCACCTTATACTCCAACTCCTAAGCCTCCGTACATTCCACAACCACCTTATTCTCCAAGCCCTACGCCTCCATTCCCTCCGGTAGTGCCAAAGCCACCACCACCAGTGACACCATTCCCTCCGGTAGTGCCAAAGCCACCACCACCAGTGACACCATTACCTCCTCCTCCGGTTGTAACCCCACCATCACCACCAACTGAAAAGCCATGTCCACCGCCTCCACCGCCTGCACAAACTTGCCCCATTGATACTCTGAAGCTTGATGCATGTGTCGACGTGCTTGGTGGTCTAGTTCACATCGGTATTGGAAGCAGTGCTAAGGACACTTGTTGCCCGGTGCTAGAAGGGTTAGTGGACTTGGATGCTGCAGTATGTCTTTGCACCACCATTAAAGCTAAGCTTCTGAATATCAATCTTATTATACCCATTGCTCTGGAGGTTCTTATAGACTGTGGTAAGCATCCGCCGTCCGGATTTCAGTGTGCTGCTTAATTGATAAGCCTCCATGAAGGCAAACGCCAAGAAAATTATTGAGAATATGTTGATCGTGACTGTTTTCTTTTTCTTTTCTTGTCAAAGATAATGACATGTAAGAGCTTGATATGTTTTGTTCTCGTTGCTGCTCAGCAATATGACGTGGCGTAATTAATTAATAATGTTCTGTTTGATTCTAATTCATTTTGCGTTTGAATAAGAAATTTCTCCATGTTATTTAAAGAAATTAATACTAAATTTGTTTAATTAATAATGCTAAGATTATAAATCTTAATATATATTTTTTATATAAATTGATATTATATAATCATATATATAATTCTTCAGGTTTAGTACGGTGATAAGGGGTTTAAAGTTCCAAGTTCACTGACATGAACGTGAAATAACATGAAAATTAGATGGTAAATTTTATTTAAATCAATAAATCTGAATCGATAATCGATTATAAATTAATTTGATTGATATTTTATTAATTGTAGATCAATTTTATTGATTTCTCTATACAAATAGATTATGATTTTTTGATGTATAAAATAATTATATCATATAAAATATTTTATAAAATTAATTTTTTTGTTTTTATAAATATTTATTTATTTTTATATAAATATAAGATGAGTAATAATCAAATAATTTTTCTATATTAATTTATATAAATAACTAGTATAAAAGTTTATATTATTTACATTATTATTTTTATAAAATAATGAGAATCTTTTTTTTTTTCGGAATAACGAATAATTCGGATTTTGTCTAGGTCATGAATCTTTTGATGTATATTTAAAAAGATATTAATTAAATATATTATATTTTATTTAAATAATAAGTAAATAATTAATTAAAATTAAATTTACAGAAAAATTTTGATCAGAATGAAGAGATTACATCATTCATGAATGTATTCGGTAAAATTTTAATTTGTAATAATTATTTTAAAATATATTATTATGATTGATTATAATAATTCTAAAAAGAGAGTGAAATATTGTTACTAACTTGCCGTCTCTGGTATTAAAAGAAATTGTGAGGACCTTTTAGCGAATTCTGAACTGTTTGTTACGGTTTTCGCATTTGCATATATATATATATATATATATTCGCAATACAATTTAATTTCAGAGTCCAAGTGGGGCCCTTGTCTTTTGACATTTCAATGCCAAAGTTACACGTTACCAACTACATTCCCAAAGAAGTTTTGCACCTTTGTGGCCGACACCCGCTAAATTACGTATAGATTTTAATTGGGAAAATAACATTTGACTTCTTAAACTTTTGTAAAATTTTCAAGCATGAACATAATCTGTTTAATTATATCAAATAGGTCTTTAATTTCTATTAAATTACTTAAATACTTTTCATGGTTGAAGTTACATAATTCTACACAGTATTTTTATATTGAATAATATAATGTTTTTCTTTGTAATACTTGAATATAAAAGCAAGAGAGGGAGACCCATGAATAAATATATTTATTATAATTATTTAATTATTTATATTCAATATTAAGTTAGATTTTTTAATTCATTTTTTCTATGTAACTATTAAATTTTTAGTGTTAAATCCATAAATATTTAAACTATTTGCATGATCTAAACCGAATCTCTTAAATTACAACAGTCATAATTTGATTACTTTAGTAAAAAGTTAAAGGTCTATTTAATATAAATAAATTATTAAAATTATATCTTCATTTGATAAAAATTATAAAATTTAGAGATTCCAATGCTATATATATACTCCTTATGGAATAATAAAAGTCATTGAAAGGAACATGAGTACAATATTTGCCATCATATACGTATCTTTTAATGCAACGGAAACTTGAATTGTGAAAGAGTGACGTGCAATTTTAGATTTTGAGATATACCTTTCTCATTTACGTACTCAATTGGCCACAAAATGCTAAAAATATCGTCAATCAATTACTATATATATATATTTTTTTTATATTTCTTGTCCTTCAATCTTAAAAGAAGGCTAAGTAAAAATTAAAAATATCAACTATGTGCTTAATATGATATAGCTAGATATTACATGAATTACATTTAAAAAATAAGTATTTTTAATCAAAATATCTCATTTTTATTACAACTAATTTCATGGTCAACAAAGAGAATTTGGAAGTAGAAACAATACCCGTGCTACCCTTTAGGAAGGTCTCAAAATATATGGTATAAAATTTTTATTTAAATATTTTAAAATTACTAGTTTTTTAGGAAGACTTTCAAAATAGATGCTTTAAAATTTATATTTAAGATATTTTAAAAATCTTAAATTATAAGAACACCCATAAATATATATTTTAAAATTTTTAATTTATAGTAAGATCCTTCCAAAAAAATATACTTTTAAATTTATATTTAAATATTTAAAATTTTTTAGGAAGACCCCATCAAAATAAAAATATTTTATAATTATAGTAAAAGATTAGAAAAAAAAATAAAGAGGACATTACATTTTTAAAACTAATTTACAAGAAGGTTCACAAAAGAAATTAACGTATAATTAGTTTTAATTAAAATTAATGAATATTTTTAAAAAAATATAAATTAAAGTTAAACTTATTCTAATACTTATCCTTTTATTTTTGTCTTAAGATTATCTTATTCTAAATTAATCTCCTAATAAATATTAAAATTGTCATTTAAAAAGGCAACTAGAAAATCTTTACCTGAGATTTAAATGATTTGAGAATGAATGTGTTATTGCAAAAATTCAGCCTCCTAAATTCCTAGAGCTGCCCTTGAGCACACATATCAATATGTTACATGTTTTTTAGTGTTTTGGAGTTGTACCCCATCCCTTAAGTCAGCGAATCAAGAATTACAAGAAATTGAAGATTAATAATTCCCGTTGTGATTTGATCATTGCTTCCTCTTTCTCTTTGATCCCTTTGTCCTTGTAGAAAGGAATGCATTAGCTTGATAAAACTACAAGTTTCACCAACTTCCTCTGGTTCTTTGGAGAGTTACGTGGGAGTTTGATCCTTTTTTTATGAGGGGGAAGCATCCTTCAGCTAATTTCTGGATTTTGCTCCCGAATTTGGGAACATTGCTTTCTTCTTTTGCTTGTGCTGGTTGCCCATACCATATCCTCTCTTCTTCTTCTTCTTCTTCTTCTTCTTCTTCTTCTTCTTCTTGTTTTTTGTTTTTTTGTGTGTATATAAGTGTTTGAATAAAAAAAAATACAAGTTTTATATTAAAAGCAAAAGACTCTGCTAAATTCTTTATAAGTATCAACAAAAGATATAAATTTGGATGATCAATAAGATATTAGATGTTGGTTTTATTGTAACTCTAAACTCACTTTTGTGTATGTATATATATATATTAAATGCCTTGTATCTTAGAGTCGAGAAAAATTATAACTCTATATAATTAAATTATTAATTTTATTTATGAAAAGAGTTTAAATATATTAAAAAATTATTTTTTTCTTTCAATATAAGAAAAATATGATATTTTATTTAACTTCTAAATTATAATTATTTTAATTTTAAAAAATTAATAATTAAATCCTAATAGAAAATTTCTATCATCTTTCAAATAATTGATGAAAAAAAATATTATAATTATACTATAACTTCCGTCGTCGCTTCTTTACATTATTCAATTTTTTGTAAGGGCTTTTATATTATAGTATAATTTAATAGATTATTGATCAATGATTCTGCTGTTGAATTTTTTAAAGTTGTAACTGTTTTAATTTTAAAGAATTGATAATTAAATCTTAATAAATAATTTATGTCATTTTTAAAGTAGTTTATAAAAAAAAAATTATTTTAAAATATTATAATTATAATGTAAATCTCTATCATAGTCAGTTATTTACGTTAGTTAATTTTTAATAAGGTATTTTATATTACAATTACGACTGATTGATGAATTTTCAACACTTATACGACCGTATACACCGAAGCCACCGTATGTTCCAAAACCGCCTCACCCCAACACCCAAGCCTCCATGTACACCCAAACCACCATCTACTCCAATTCCTAAGCCACCGTACCTTATTCTCCAAGCCCTACGCCTCCATTACCTCCGGCAGTGCCAGAGCCACCACCAACTGTGACACCATTACCTTCTCCTCTGGTTGTAAACCCACCATCACCAGCTACTGAAACGCCTTGTCCACCGCCTCCTCGCAAAGTGTAAGCCATATCCTCCGCCGGCACAAACTTGTTCTGATGATACTCTCAAGCTTCATGCATGTGTCGACGTGCTTGGTGTTGGTGGTTTAGTTCACATCGGTATTGGAAGCAGTGCTAAGGACAATTGCTCCCCTGTGCTGGAAGGGTGAGTGGACTTGGATGCTGCATTATGTCTTTGCACCAACATTAAAGCTAAGCTTCTGAATATCAATCTTATTGTACCCATTGCTCTGGAGGATCTTATAGACTGTGGTAGAAGGCCGGCGCCCAGATTTGAGATTTCAGTGTCCTGCTTAACTAATAAACCTCCATGAAAGCAAATGGCTAGTAAAATATTGAGGATAGTGTTAATCGTGAATGATCTTTTTTCTTTTCTTTTGTCAAAAATAATGACATGTAAGTGCTTGATGTGGCAGTACTTCATGAAAATATGTCTTCGCATATGTTTTGTTCCGTTACTGCATATCAAACCAATATGCTGTATGGAGTAATTAATAATGCTTTGATTGATACTAATGCATTTTGTGTTTGAATAAGAATTCTCCCTATGTTATGCAAAGAAATTGCTTTCACTTAATTTATTTAATAGTAATTCGAGGATTATATATTTTTATATACAAATTTATATTTTATAATTATATTATTATCAAATATTTCATATAATTTTTTTTAACTCTCATAAATTTTTACTTATTTTTATGAAAATATAATACATGTAATAATTGTATGACATTTTCAAACATCAAATTGATTTTCTTTTTAACAAAATTGATCATGCAAATTAAAGTGAGATCTAGTGATGGATTTACGATGGTGAGATGCTGCTTGGTGTTGAAGGGCTAGAGCATCTTAACATGCTTCTCTGTCATCATCATCATCCGTAAGGACCGTAACTCTTAGGGATGGTCTGATAATAAAAGTTTAATACGGCGATTATTTAATGTTTATTTTAAATTCAAACTATCAAATTTTTTTTATTAAAGTGTTTAAGAGATTAGACCGTGAGTTTTACCCAAATTATTCTCCAAATATAATGATCGGTAAAGATTTATTTTTAATTAAATAAATTAAAGTTTCTCACGTATATAAAAAACAAAAAACTTCGCCATTAATACAATGTCTATTTTCGTATTTAGAATCCAATGGTATAGTTTATTAAATAATTTACATCTAACAAGTTCATGATCTAGGGGATGTTTTTTTTTTTACTCATACTTACTTGACTAAATTTGGCTATTTTTAAGGTGCTTAAGCATACTTGTAGGCATAATAAAAATATCCGGATTTAACCCGTATCAAAAGAAATATGTACTATTCAGGTTCAGAAAAATGAAAAATCCCTACCAAAGCAGACAAGGTGATCTGATCCAAATAGAGTTTTTTGACTTGTGTGTCAATTCGGGGCCGGATCTGAATTTCAAATAACCTTGAAAAATCTGGTCGGTATATCCGAATTTTTTTGTTGACTACAGTTGATTACAGGCCAAAATTTTTTGATATCATCTTGCATCAAATATAAATATAAAAAATTGTTCCAAAATTTTAATTTAGCACCTATGATAAACAGTTGTTTTAAATTTATTCTTTTGGGAATATTTTTTGATCACTTGACTACTTGGTTTGAGAAACATATTCACAGTATCACCTGATCATCTAATCTTAAATATTTCTTTACAGTATTACCTAATCAACTGGTCAGAAAAACTTTTTTCATAGAACTAATCACTTCAGAATCTCTTCACCTCAAAATCTTGACCATAAATTTTTACTACAAACATAAGTTTTTTTATTAAATCAGACTCTACACATGTTCACAAAGTGCTATCCCATTTTTCAAAAAAAAATATATATCTTTTGTAAGTGATTAAATATGTTTTGACCGCTTTGTTATAATGTTTAAGATGTTAAAAAAACAATTCCCCATCATATTAATTTTGGATATCTTTTTTAAAGTTTTATTTATGCACAGAGTAGTGCTATTTAACATCTGTGACTGTGAGCAATAAAAATCAATTTGCTAACGCTCTGACTTGTAAAATAATCATTACATTATTAGTTAATGATGAGAATGTATTAAACAATTGATAACTTTGTAACTTGAAATATTACAAAGTATTTCGGTATCATTTCTTTCCTGTTTAAAATGTTATGAAATACACCCTTTAGATATGAAGAAAATTTGCATGTGAAAGACTTAGGTTGATTCATGCACGATTATTTTATGTTTCCCATGCTTCAGAGAAATTCGTCTCTAATTAAATATATATACTTTTAAAAGATAAACCTCAAGAGACCGGACACGTATTAAATAAAATAGGAGTGAACAAGAAACAAGAGGGAATCAGTAGAGCTGTTAAAATGGGTTTGTTCCGATAGATCGGTCCATTTAATCTGTAAAATAAGTGAATTAAGTTCAATGATTTTTGATTCGTGGATTAAACGGATCGGCTCGTTTAATCCGCGGGTAAAAGGGTTCAAACTCGTTTAATCCGCGGGTTAAACGGACCGGCCCGATTATAATAATTAAATATTTAAAAATATTTTTTAATTAAATATTTATTATATATTTATAATAATAATATTT
>JAVXUL010006070.1:0-12644 GCA_035590515.1 Trichilia minutiflora | reverse complement strand
TGACTAGGGATATTTAAGAATAGTACTTAACTAATTAAGCCAACTATTCTAAGGGCATTATTACATTTATTTAGATATACAGATATATAATAATAGAATAAAATATATTAATATAAAAAATATCATGATACATAATAAATAAATATCTAAAATTATTATTGGATTTTAGGGCATATACCAACAAATATTTTGTTCATCATCAAAAACATATTAAGACTTCATGTTCTGAGCCCTTTGTGTACCTTACTAGGCTGTAAATGAACTGTCTATCTTTGATCTTTTATTAATTGGTACTACAGGCTGACTCACTAGTTATCCTTTGGCTCTGTTTAGAGATTTAAGCCAAACCTTGAGCCGATGACTCAAACCTAGTTGGTTTCTGGCCTTGTGGAAAGAAATGAGGGTTACTTGCTGAGCTAATGGCAAATGTACTATGTATGTATTTAAATCTTTTCTCTTTTGAAACATATCTTCAGACTTCCTTATCTCTATTAAATTTTTTCCTTCAATGCCATCTGAATTATTTCCTTTTAGCCTTGGCTACCTAATAGTAACGTCTTTTTTACGATTTCAAAATTCAACCATTCTTTAAACTTTGCATATAAATTGTTCTCATTAACAAATTTAGACATAAATTCAATTAATTCTCTTAGTTGTATCTCGTACTTGATCACTGTTTTTTCCAATTGCTTTAATCTTAAGAACTCTTGTTTCTTTTAGTTACAATAGCAGAACATGTAATACTAATCCTTGAATTCTTATACAAACTAGGTCCAACAAGTATAGGGCACTGTCGATTTAGCCTAAACATTCTCCTACCAAGTAATTGCAATCTCTTCCAATAACTTGGTAACAACAGTTAACTTGACTTTGTCTTCTAGCTCCATATCTTCTAAATCCCTCTTCAATTTTTTCAACCATATGCTTACTAACATTATATATGTTGTGCCACTAAATGGCACACTCCTAAGCTGTCTAATTTCTTTGATTAGTTCGAAGAGTTTTTAGATCAGTTGGGATGATTATGGTATTATTAGGGCTGTAATAGTCACTGGATACGGATATATATATATTGATATAGGTATGTCATTTGATCAAGTTAACTCTAAGCTTGTATAAAACCTCAGGCATTTCAGTATGCCATATAAGTGACCCATGCTTCTGGTATTATAAAAGAAGGCATTCCTACCCCCAATTATAGATATGGTGGTAGAGGTGGTGCCTGAGGTTCTTCTGATTTAGGTTTAGCCATAAGTAAAGAGGCATCGTGCTCATCCTCGAAGGCCTATCCCTTTCTTTACTAGATCTCGATGGCATTGTTTTACTATAAAATAAAATAGAGGTTTCAATTATATATATATATATATATTGTTGTGATGATGCATTCCTAAAACTTGACTCACTTTAGTCCACTAGAAAACTTTTCAAAATCATTCAAAAATTATATAAAATGATTTAAAACATTTAAAATAATTTAAAAAACCTTTTTAAAACCAAACACTTCGATACTAATTTAATTGTAATACTCTTGTTTGTAGATCTCACACATAATAATTGCCACAAGCACTTAATATAAACTGTAAAACTCAAAATGTACATCTAAGGCCTGTAAAATATTTACAACCCAAAATCATTTATAAACACTTCCAAATATCTATTTCAAAACAAACCAACTTTAACAAACCAAAATCCAAATCTCACTTTCTTAAATTCACAACATCATCCCATCATAAACTCAAATCCAACCATAATATCCATAATTCAGTCATAATATCAAATAACAATTACAATTTCTTTTTCATATCAAAACTTCTTAAATTTAATTCAAAAATTTCCTAATCAAAAGCATCAAAATAACATTCTTTAAATATTTCAAATCATTCACAAATATATTTAACTTTAAATTTAAATCACATTTGTTTCCTGTTTTGATAAAAACATAAAACTTTATTTTTAAATATAGCTCAGTGGATTCGAATAATAAGGAAGTGAGTCGAGTACAAGTATATACTTGAGCCTTTAATAGGTTTAGGCAATCACCCACACATGTAGTGCCTAACTAATCCCTGACTTACTTAAAATTGAAGTGTGAGGGGGTGAGTATAGGATGATATACCCAGTAAGTGAACTAGTAATAAAATAATAAAATATAAAAATAGATGCATAAAACATTAAAATGAACCCTTAACACCCAAAATAAGGTTTTAAAAGTTGAATCATTTATAAAAATATAGAAAATATTTAATTATATAAAACTTGATCTATTAGTTCTGAAAATCATCGGACTGTCCACACTTTTTGACAATTACTCTAACCATAGGTAATCCAAAGACCGTCAATGAGTTTTTCTATATATATAAAACAATGATCATGAACTAAAATTATTCTTTATTTGAATAGATTATAGCTAGCGCAAGTATGAAGGAGAAGGTTAATGTTAGTGTGATATGGAGTTAGTTCACCAATGAAATATATGATTATATCTAGGACAATCATAGATATCTGTATATGACTACTCGAGGACAATGTCAATGATGGTTTAGATTTTAAATGAAATATCATGTATCCTATTCAATCAATCCACTCACCTAGGCTACCTATACATAGATTCACCTATATTACCACACTGTAGCTATAATCAAACATACTGTCCTGGCCTCTTCGACCATATCACTAAATGTATATCAATAAACGAAATCCAAAATAATGATCATAATATCCTAATAATCATTAATCAATCATCAAGTATAAATCTATCATCAAACTCATTTATAATGATATCAATATCGACATATATATCAATTACAACATATCGAAATCATATTTTGCCTCTTAACCTAAATCTGATACAACAAAATATAACACAAGCCATATGTGTATGTATGTATTGATGTTAATTAAAAGAAGTTAATCATAAAATAATCATATTTTATGTTAATTAAATTATTTTAAGAGAAGTTAATTGAATTTTATTATAGATTGTAATTTTTAGTGTATTAATTTGATATGATAACAAATATTAATTTCTAATTTAAACAAATAAATTTATTATTATTATTATTATTATTATTATTTCATTAAGTTAGGAGGGATCATAATTTTTTTTTAAAAGAAAGATCTCAGCATTATATTTCTAAATAAGATGATTATCTCAATGTAAATGTAAATGGAGTAACATAGAAATATTATATTGTTATATTAAAACTTGAATAATTTGAATGATCTCTTTCTTTTTTCACATTAGTTTATATTGTGTGGGATCCTAAAGTTTTGAGTTTCTTTATATCTAGCAGTAAATTAATGGGTAAATGGCATGCAAATTGTAAGTACCTTGCTAGGTGAATATCTATCTTAAATTACAATAATAACATAAATTGTATGATTTTTATTAGTTAAAAGTAATACCAAAAATTTTGTGCTGTCATTACGATAATTTCATCTCATTAAATAAAATGAATTTTTTTCATATTTTTATATAATTCTATAGGGACTCTTTTTTATAGATTGTTAAAAATATTTTAAACATTTGTAATTTAATTATAATGATAGTATATGTAATTTATTTTTAAAGATAATTAATGTGATTAAATGAAAAATTATTACCCTTGAAATCGATCTATATATCTTCCAAAACACCTTAAATATATTGAAACACTTATATATATAATATAATATTCCTTAATGAATAATTAAACACACTTATTTTATAACACATATTTATCAATAAGTTAAAAAAAAAGGAAAAAAGAGGCAAGTTATTCTAGGAAAAGGAAATAAAGGAAAAGAAAAACTAATACTGACTGAGAAAAAAAATAATTTTTTTAAATTTTAATCAATATATTTTTAATTTCAAAGAAAAAAAAAGTTTTGGTTATTATGCATTTTATTATGAAAAAATAGAGAAATATCAAAATCATTGATAAAAGTTTAGTTGGTGAATATTTTAATTTTATGAGAGTGCATAATAAAATTTGATTCTTTATTATATAACATCATATAATCATTAAATGTCACATATTTTTATAAAAAAAGAAAAAGAAAAATAATTCAAATATATCGTCTATCATTCATCACATTAATTTATATATAAAAAAATCTAATTTATCAAAAACAAAACTTGTTTGGTAAACATTCTCAAAAGATTTCTAAAATCATTGTTTGTATGTAACAAAATAAATCACTCATGGATGTAACATGATCATAATGGTTGAGTTTAAAATGTGAAATTTCAACGAATATTCTAAGTTCGATTTTAATTAACTACTCATAATTTAAACGAAATATCTAAATGGTAGTATATTTAATTAATATCTTTTTAAAAATTAATCGGACAAAACATAGATACTTTGAATTATCTAACAAAAAAAAATATATAGCAAAATCAGTTAAATCCAAATAAAAAAGTGTTTAGTCTTTAATCATTGTAGAAAGTGGTAGATCAATCTTATGAATATCTTCAGTTCCATACACCAATTTATATTATACATGGAGACTTTGAGGTTAATTTATTACGTAGAGATTAATGGAGTTTACATTTTACTTCCTGACATATGAAAACACACACACACACACACATATATATATATATATA
Organism: Trichilia minutiflora; assembly: GCA_035590515.1. Taxonomy (NCBI): domain Eukaryota; kingdom Viridiplantae; phylum Streptophyta; class Magnoliopsida; order Sapindales; family Meliaceae; genus Trichilia; species Trichilia minutiflora. The sequence goes on along the minus strand of JAVXUL010006070.1, from coordinate 8,053 downwards.
TATTTATTTAGGTAAAGATAATTAATGTTAGTAATGATATTAATAATTTTGTTGCATTATAAACACTTATACAAAATCTTTTTATTAGAATTGTAATTGATGTAGCAGAATTTTTTTATTGTCATATATCCTATAAAATTTGTTTTTATTTTTTATTTTTTGTGAATATTAACATAGGATAGTAATAAAATATTACTACATCAATTTATAAGAATAAATTTGTATTAGACTACTCTTTAAATTATCCTTTTTATTTTTTAGCTCTTAATTATTTAATTTTTTTTCTTTTCATCATAATTAAATATTATTTACCCATCAAAAATAAAATTATGTAATAAATAATTTCTCTTAAAATCATTTCCTGAATAATTATAAACATATTACAATTTATCTCAAAAATTTATTTTAGATACTGTGATAGTCATCATGTAAATAATTAAATTATGCAAAAATTATACAAATTTATTATGAATACTACATCACTTGCAATATCATCCATACCATTCATTTTTTTAGATTTACGATTAATTTCTATATTTTCATTGCAATTTTCCAAATTTTCGTTTTTTTTTAAAACTTTTTTAGATATTAAAAAACTAAAAATAAATAAATAAATATATATATTTAAAAAAAAAGACACCACATTAAAGACACTGCTGTTCTATTTTAGGTATCATACAAACTTTCAAGCATTATCTCCTTTTAAGTTTCATAATATACAGACATAATAACATGAAAGCGAATTTTCATGGTAGAGAACATCAACCAAACTTCTTAATCCCATCTCTGTCTAACAAACAAACATCAAAATAACATTTTGATGTAATATCATGCTTCATGAGCACTTCTTAATCCAAATATCTGTGAGAATCTAGCTAACAAACATCAACAACATTGATGCACTTACATCATCCATCTACAGCCAAAAAACGCTTATTCCAGTGCCGATAAGTTCTTGCAGTTCCTGTGCCTTTCTCCATTCCCCTTGGCAGCACCCAAATGATCTATGGAATAAGATTTCATGGCTATTACACTAAGACAAAAGTGAAACTTATTGCTATCCTACTAATAAATAATGAAATTTCCCAACATTTGAGGAGCTGCTAGCTCCATCGTATATGTACTTGAGTCTTAGCAACATATGCTTAAGGAAACTCGCCATGCTTTTCAGGGAGGAGGGTTTCTGTGAATGAACTTCTCAAATTTCAAGTGAGAAGGTACATGAATGGTGATCTTGATTGTGTGATTTTGAGATGATTTGTATATGTCTATACACTCCTCTAAGTCCGCATCACATGTCAAAAGAACCCATTCATTATCATCATCCAAATACTTGAGATCAATTTTGCTTGAATCTTCAATGTTAAAACGCCGTACAATCTCTTGTTGCAAGTCGTTGAAACCCCAATTTGGTTTTAAGCTGAAGCGTACTTTTTCTTCTCCAAAAGCTGCTTTGACTCTAAAGGTTCTGCGGTCTTTTAAACTCTGGTTATCACATTTCGGCAAGGGAGGTAAAGGCTCAGGACTAGCACGCTCGCCCAATACTTTATAGCTTTGGGACCTAGCAAGAACCTTCGGTTCCTCTTGATTCAAGGCATGTAATTCTGCATCACTCCGAGCTCTCTTCAGCATCCCACCAGTGTTGTCTACCATTAGTGATTCTCCCGTACTCAAGGCATTGATTGTAGTGATGCTATGTGTTGCCCCAGTGGAACAACAAGTGCTTGAACCAGAGCTCTGACTGCATGAAGAGGATGGAGATTTTGAAACAGCTGCTCCGGTGCCATTGTCTGGTTGGAGGTTTGATGGCTTCAAATGATCATCAGTCTTTGTTGATGAAAACAGACCATTTCCAGAAAAATTTGGAGAACTCAATTCTGGAAAACTTGTGTAGAAGGACCCGATTTGGATAGCACCCTCAGCACCTTGGACAGAATCGATCACAAGCTGAAGTTTCCTTAAAGAGTGGCCAACCTTCTTGATCTTTCGCGAAGGCCATCGAGTTATCCCATGTTGCCTGCATATCCGTTTTAGAGTTGTGGGACACACTGCAATTGGAATAATGGAAAGCCATTGTTGGTTAGCTGGCTACTAAAAAGAAAAATGAGTAGAACTGTCAAATTTACTCAGCAGATATCAAAACTACATATGCCATTACACTTTCAAAGACACTCAGAATGGAATAAGTCAGAATTCTCTTTTTGAATGAAAATATGGAAATGCTGTTGACAAGGCAAATAAATCCTGTTTACAAAGCAAACTTTGGTGGGAAGTGCATGAAATATACAAGAGAAGAAGTACATATACATCATAAAGGAGACAGAAAGAAATGAAGGAAAAGACCAAAACATATGTTAATTTTTGATGTTCTTGTTGAAATTCACTTTTCATTCTATGAATACACCTTGCTGTTTGTATCTTCTACGAAATTTTGTCCCAATTGTTTTTTGATATTATTGCAAAGATAACATGGCACTCTTTACATAAAATCCATGCTGAAAAATAACAACACATGCAGTGCCGCTAATTGTAATAGTAACCACAGGGACCAGACAACATATGAGATTTGGGATATGGGATAAAAACAGGTTTGAATTGTAATATTACACAATAAATAAATTCAATTTTGCTTAAAGAAGAAATTAGGTACATTAAAGGTCTCAGAGGATTATATCAAGCAGGCTCCCCCAAAATCAAAGATTGAATCCAGATAGGCCATAAACATCTCATTCAATTGTTTGTAATAAATAAATAGATACTAGCTCAACAAATTATAATAAGCAGAACAAGATGTGAAACAAGAATATGTTATTTCCAATTGTGATAAGATATTTCCCTACCGCCAATGCTCGTGGCAGCATCTTTAAGACTTCCTGCAAAGTATTGTCGAAGAACTTGCAAGCTGATTGTCTTCTCTGTCTTAATTCGCCTCTTGTCTCCTGTTTTTCTGCTTCCTACTGAGTGACGCACACCCGGAGAAGAAGAATCTCCACCATCCTCAATACTAATTTTGGCCCCAGAATTATGCTGAAATTGACCAAATCCCGGGAAAACTTGGTTATGGTATGAATCGCCCTGACCATCATCCCAGTCGGTTGTCACCTTGAACTCTTCTTTTGGATCTTCATTTTGATACTCCCAGGAGACAGCGACGCATTTACCTTTATGTTGGGCTTCTATTACATGAGAAATCCAGGATGACTGTTCTGAAGATGCTTCTTTCAAAGGTGAAGAGCCATCTGCAGTAACTCCAGTTTCTCCAATGGGCAATATGACTTCCACGAGCTCATTTTCCACAGCAAGAGGTAAACTCTGGCACAATTGTTGTATAACAATAGACAATGAATTGACCATCCGCTTTTGTTCATCAATAGCCTGGCACTCCTTTGGCAAGAACAACTCTAGGACAAATTCGACCACTCCAGTGGTTATGTGCCGTAGTGGAACTGCTAAAGCAGCATGTAAACCAAACATTCTAGCATGGTGAGAGAGAGGATAATCGGACTTGCTAAAGGCAGTTATGTTAGCTGCAAAGCACTGTTTGCTCATTTTAAATGCTTTCCCAACTATTCCTTGGCCTTCAAACAGTTGATGCTCGGAGCATGCAATAAGGAAATTCAAAAAGTTTTGATCGGCCACAAAGCAAGCAGAATCCACAGTAAAAAGATAATCAGCATAATTATCATCAGATTGCACAAATCCACCTTTACCTTGTTGACCACATGGAGCCCATGTCAGAGCTAATGGCAAGTTATGTGTCTCACAGACAGTTCTCAAAACCTCTACTATCTCAGGCATCACATTGCAATCCTGCAAAAAGGAAAGCATATATGCAATCTTAGGCCCTAACTATTAATTATTTTGGGTTCATACATTAAAACAACATGTATTTACCTTTACACGAGAATTGCTGACATCTGAACTCCTAAGATCAAAAGCCTGCAAGTCGATACAGTTATTTAGATTACAATGTGTTGGATGAAGAGTGACGTTGTATTTTAAGGAAAATCATAACTATTCGCACTTCTGAGTTGCAGGCAAGATATTAAAAAAAAAAAATCAACATAGTTGTAGTCAAAATAAGAATAATAATTAAAAAAAAAGTTTCTGAGCCGAATAATAATGATAAAAATGATAATAACAATAATCTAGATGAAAAAAACAAGAGTGTACTAGGATGCTCAGCAAAAACTATAGGAAGCCGAGAAACAACAAAATGGTAAGAGTATGATGTCACTTTTAACTAGAGGACATTTCACATACATCTAGTATGGGAGAAGGAAAACATGTTCAAACGCAGAGAGCATTTAGAGATAGCCCATTAGTGTCTTCATACCTAAAATGGATCATTATTTCTTTTTTGAAAGAAAAATGTATAAATTTTGGTTTTCTATTACACATTAGAAGAAGAAATTCAGCATTCCTATTCAAACTTTTGCTTTCACTTGACCTATCTTCATCCAAGTCATAGTTTTAGCAATTATTCACAGGTTAAAATAGATTTCAAAACTATGGAAACGTGACAAAAAAAAGAGAAAAGAAGAAAGAAAGAGGAAAGAAGAAGATAAGACCTCAAGAGCTATGCGGATATTTTCAAGATCTGGGCGATAATGAATCTTTTGAGAAGTTGTTACTATCTCAACAACACCCAAGCAAGTTCCACTGCCTCGTTCAAAGACAGGAAGGGCAAGAGATCCTTGAACGTCATACTGTTGCGCATAATTAACTCGTCGGTACTCATCTCTTCTGAAAAAACGAACATCAGGGGTCCACTCAGGCAACTTCCCCATGAAAACTCGACTAGGCAACCCATCAAATTCCTTACAATCTTCATCAACTGCAAATTGATAGGTTGTTGAAACATTTCTATAGCTTTCAAGACTCTTGCAACTGAGATCAAGAGAGTATGGCTGATCATCTGTAGTAAGCACTTGTTTGCCTCCTCTTTTTACAGGTACCCATATTTGAACAAGTGCATTCCCATCTTTCATATACTCACTCAGATAAGCAATAGCGCGCACTAATCTTTCTGTCACTGATGAAGAAGGCTCACTATTTGCTCTAGGTGGAATCCAAAACTTTTTCCCTAATTCATTACCTTGAACAAGAAAGCTTGCGGATTGACTTGAAGATATACTAGAATCAAAACCTCGACGGTTTTGAGTATGAGTTTCAGGAAGTTCTTCGATTTTAGGATAAACAATAGATGGATTTTCAGTAAACTTTCTCTTTGTTTCTTCTTGATAGGCTTGCTGATGAGGGTTTAGGCTCATACCCAGATGACCGGTATTACCATCTGAATAAGGTACATACTGAGATGGATTCTCTACAGGCCCAGAACCTGAAGGACCGGACTGCAAAAAGTCAAATGCGTCGGTTGTCTCTAGCCAGCATCCATCCAACAAGAGCTCATCCATAAAATCCGAATCCATGGCAGTACCCGCAAAGGCTCCAAACGTCGAATTAGGCGAAAAATTACCATCATCCATATTGAATTTTCTTCAGATTTGCATCTAACAAAGACTAGTAAATCCGAATGTCAAAGGGTATCATGAACCAAAACACAATAGCAAAGTAAAGATGAAAAACAAAAAGAGGAACTTCCAGGAAGGATTGCTTTTGCCAGTATCCAAAAACCCAATCTGTCGGAGTCGCAGAAACATCGTCAACAAAAATGTGTTTTTGAGAACTGCAATCAGAAATGCATTTCAGCAGGAAGAATACCTACCACAGTTTCATTGAACTGACTCACAAAATACACACTATACCTCGATTATAATCTCAAACAATTAAAACTTTTTATTGACTCCAAAAAGTTGTCTGACAATAATCAGAAAAGAATTTAACATGTTTGTTTGATTTAGAGAAACTCCAAAAGTATAGCATCAGCATGCTACAAACTTATCCGCAGCAAACCTTAGATTATATTCACAAGCATATATTTTTAACAAAAAGAAGAAATAAAAAGCAAAATCATCTCAGAAAAACCAAAACTACCAATTGTGGGATGATGTCAGGATTCACAATTGAAGTAAACAAGCAATTTTAAACTAAAGAACACCAAACAGGAAAAGAAGAATCAAAACCCACTAACCAAAACTTCTAATTCAGTGATATCAAAGCCATAATACTCCCAAAACAAAACTAAACAAGACATAAACAGAAAAAGAAAAACAGAAATGAAAACACTGACTTAAAAAAAGAAAAAGAAAAAGAAAAATGACCCACTTTTTTGAAATTTCTAGGGAAAAAACTTCACTTGGGTATCTCTGTCGGTCTGCTATGACTGACTGAAGCAAATCTAAAATTGAGTCAGACGATGCTGCATATCACCAAACTGAAATTTTTTTGTCCTTCTTAACTTCTTTCGAGTGAAAGTGTGAAACTTGAGTTTTGTTTCCCTTTATAAGACCCCGCAACAACACAAATAGGAAAACGGAGAACTAAGTACAAAACAATTCTCTTACGGAAATATATTATATTGTGTTGGCTCTGCGCGTGAAGAATCTCCTCCAGAATAATGTTATGCGGGACCTACTAGAGTAAACCACGTAAGATTTTGCCATTTCATTTCAAAGACATCCTTGTATTCTCCTATAATTATAACTGGAGTTCTGTTTTTAAAGTCAACCGTACAAAACTGAACACATTGTAATAAAACCTCAAATTTTTATAAATGTATCAAAAGGCCTAAAAGCTGATATCTTTAGATCAATTATCAGTTAAACACAAGCAGCAACGTAACACAAGCAGATGATGAAACCGATTTCAATGTTTTAAATTTGATGTTAGTTTTGTTGTGAGTAATAAGATTCTTTACCCAGTTTTTTTCAACGGAAAAAAGAAAGCAGGGTCTCTATGAAATTTTAAATTTTTTTTATTTTTGATCTGTGCAATTTCTATCAGCTCTTTCGATCTGTGAAAAAGAATCTTGAGCTGAACCTACTTATTGTGTGTACTTTCATTGACTTGAAGATTCTCTTGCAACCACAAAAGCCATTCTTGACCTTAACCATGGTTAGTATCTAGCTTTCAAAATTAGAAATTCAATGACGACGAACCAAAAATAAAGTTAACAAATTTCGATCCGTCTAATTTAAGTTAATTTATGTATTTTAAATTGATTTAAAAAATTTATAAATTAAAATTTTATAATACACAATTCATGAATTATATTATGAGTTAAATTAAATTTAATCCATTAATATGTATAAAATATAATTAATTTTAATATTATAAATTATTTTTATTTAAATATAAAAAAATATTATTTTTCATACTAATTTTATTTTTTTATTTTATTTTTAATTAATTTTTTTATCAACATCTATAAAAGATAATAAAAAATTTAAATAAAAAAAATTTATATATTTATTTCATCGTAAATAAACTTTGAATATATTACGGATTGATTAATTTATTAGTATAATAAATTATCTTTACTCTTTTTAAAATTATATTTTTTAAAAACAAAATTTTTATTTTAATCCATCTTTTATATTTTTTATTGGGAAATTTTAGTGTAGCCCAGTTAACGGGTTCAGGCCTATCTTCACGTTCTTATTCAGGTTCGTTGGACACGTAGCTCATCCCCAGGTGGATCCCCCGACACGACGACTCCTCGAGAAACTTATTACATCATCGAGGAGACGATCAAAACACCTCTGGCATTCTATCCGAGTCCACTACCCAGAAGATTTTCGATGAGTTATCTATGGATTAACATGCACTCGGACTCGGGGTACGCAACGACATGCCCTCTGGGCTCGGGAAGTCGGCCCGACGTACTCCTTTCCAACAAAACAGGGACTCGCGGGCACTCGGGGTATGCATGAATCCCCCGTGCCACATTCTGGTGTCTTCAAAATTATCACCCGTTGCGTAAGGGCCTCCTGGGAACCAAGGGATTTCATTCTCGGGAGAGTTGGAAGCTGCGCTCGGGGATACGGGCGCTCAGACACTCAGGAGTTACGTAACAGGTAACAGTATCATAATTTCCCATGTTTGTTGACTTTTGCAGCAAGTTGCTCTGAACGCACCAACTACGTGGCAA
>JAVXUL010006039.1:0-12647 GCA_035590515.1 Trichilia minutiflora | reverse complement strand
GGAACAGTACCCGGCCCGGCCCGGCCCGTTACTGTTCATGCAACGGTTCCGGTCCGGTTCATTCAAACCAAAACCGTTGAACCGGCCCGGCCCGGCCCGGCCCCCTTCCGGTCCGGTCCGGTTCCGTTCTCTGCAAACCGTGGGCCCGGGTTCGGGCCCGTTAGACAGCACTACCTACAGCTGACTCAACATTTTAGCATGATTACTGATAAAATTAGGACAAACAGAGCTACAAAATTTTAGCCTGAGATTAGAAAAATAAGAGAAACTTTGTTTCAACTCACCATGTGATTCTGAACCTGGCGTCAAACCAAACCCACCATCATATGACTGTAAGAATAGCATCATTAGTACGTCAGAATATATATGAAGAATAGGTTGCATGAATTACAGATAGAATACAAATACAAGATCATTGAAAGATGAAAACAGAAAGAAAAGAGGCATCCAAGGATAGACAGACCTGGCAATTTAATATGTACTCCTTTGCTTTCTCCCTGTCCATGCCACTCCAATCCTCCAACATAAAGCAGATTGCAGCTGATACATCAATTAGTTAAACTGATATTTCATTAAAAACAATTAAACAACATAAATCCATAACACTTTCATTCATTACCAGCACAATATACGAACCGAAGATCTGACTCTGCTCCAAAATGAACAGGCATAAAACTGCAAAATAAAGAAGAACAAGTAACGGAATTATTTCCATTTCATGAAATACTGAACCAGTCCAAAAGATCTTGTTTTATGGGACACTAAAAAGACATATATAAAACAATATGGAAAAAGGAGGTTGGCAATATCGGAAAGGAGTTAAGTTGAAATGCTAAATGGATTTAGGTCTAATTTAAATTCCATTTTAGCATATACACATAAAGTTCTTTTCCTTCTTTGCTAGATGCATGAGTGTATCATTAGAGTACCTACAATTGAGCCTTTACAGAGAGTATATGGTATATGCTATATGGCAATAAGCAACATGAAGCAATGTACTTTCATATTTGAAATAAAAATCATTAGACAAATGGTTTATTTATTCTTAGAAAAAAGGGATCAACAACCACACAATAATTTCATGAAGAATCTTGCTTCCCCGAAATTGTGTTTAGGAAAAACTGAAGGAGTATGAAGAAACAAAGCATAATTCTATCAAGATGGTACAGCAGTCAGTAACAGTAATTGCAAACAATTAAAGTTTAAGGCATACCTCCCATCATGCTGTTGTAGATTTCTCATTGATGTTGATATTGTTATGCGGTCAATGTTTGCAAAATTATAACCAACAGTCTTTAATATGGCTAGGGTACAGTACGTGCTAGCCAAGTTACTAGCATTGTGAGTCAAAACCTACAGGCAGATCAAACCGAATACCCATATCCAGAAAATATAAAAAATTCAAAACATTGAAATTTTGAGTTCTTTTTCTTCAAAACTTATCAGCAAAAATAAGCAGTAAATTAATATAAAAGGATGGTGCATAAGATCTCTTATACCCCATTATCATCTGGTGAGAATTGAGAACTTCGAGAACCATGGAATCCATAGAATTCTCCTGCAGCAAACAAAAGCTCATCATACATGTTCTTTCCTTTTGAAAATTAAGTTAATACGCCGACTATGCTCAAACCAGAGCAAGGCTAATGCTCATTTAAGAAGCATCCAAAAAAGGAGGAAAGAAAGATTAGAAGTCATGCACTTATATGCAGTAAAGCATCACCATAAAACTATGGTGGTCAAACTCAAGACAACCAGATAAATGTGTACAAGTGAGAAGGCCATACCATTGTTCAGGTCAGTTTCATTTCTTGGGTGTGCTTGCAATGATAAGACCCAATATGACACTGCATCGTTGTCAACCTTGTACATACACATATACACGGTATTAAAACTGTGATTAGTTTCATTATTCTTAAATCAACAATGTCATGATGAAAATAAAGGTAAACATTGCTGACTTCCCTCAGAATATGGACTAAATTAGCTACAATTCTCAATTAGGTTTGAAACAGATACCAAGTTCGCCAAATTTTTGGAATTTTTACAAGCTTTTGGAATCATTAAGCGGAAATTCATTTCTATAAAGCAAGACAGAATATTAAGTAATTAAAAATATACTTATTCCAAGTCATACTACTTGCAACAGCAAAAGATCCAGTATTTAAAATGAAATGCATAATTTTTATTTTTCTCACGTTTTCTAAGCACTCAAGCTATGTATATCAAAGGAAAGGCAACTTTCCACTGAATTACTATCCTAATAAGCACTATCGAACATATATGATGTTAACAATAACGAAATTAAGCTAAATATGCTTTCTTTCCTTTCTTTTTGTTTCTGAAAGATTCCCATATGTTCTCAGTAACTTAACGGCAAACAACAAAAGATATACCATTAAAAATATATGCATAATCTTATTTTTCCACGTCTTCTCAGAAAGCAAACAAGCATATCAAAGAAAGCTGCAGTATTTTAACGAACAAATATCCTAAGAAGCATCTTTCAACATATATGACATTGAAAATTACCAAATTAAGTCAAAATTTTCTTTCCACTTCTTTCTTTTCATAAAGATAACGCATTTACTCGAACTTAACGGATGGCTAGAAATTAAAACAGCGTACTCGATCTAAGGCACCGAGAAGGTGAAGACCGGAGATGGCGAAGTGAGCGAGAGTTATGCGGTTGATCTCCTGCCACTGATACTGATAAGGCAACAATTGGTACATCACCTCCAGGAACGCCACGTGTCGCTCCCTATCGAATCGTAATAGTGCATCATATGACGCTGTTTGTTCTCCGTCTGATGAAGATGATGATAGTTGGTCCCACTCCCTCTCTGTTGCTTGTTCCATTTACAGGGCGAAGGGGGAAGACTTGAAGCAATGGAGTTTGTCTACAGTTTATTAAAGCGTATTTTGATTTTTAACTCTTGCTAAAATAACACTTCGTGAGTGTATTTTTGTACTTTTATATTGTTTTTGAGTTATATTTCAGAAGTAGAAAATGGGGTTATTTATCAATCTGTTGGCTGTTCAAACAACTACCTTTTAATCTTTCTTCTCCCTTGTTCCTCTCGCATAAGAGGCGCACACCACCAACCTGGGGGACTAATTTCGTCGAGCAGTTGGCGTTTGGAGGCATGAAAGGCAACAAGGCAACTGTGTTAACACTTGCTGAGAAATGTAAGGTCTGTTTCTATCTTTCTAGCTATGTTTCCGTTTCTCTTGGCGTTACGGATGAACAGTTGAATTTAAGTTTGAAGTAGTGTTGCAGAATATACTGGCAGCAAATTGGCAGGGTCACCTCAATACCATCAAAGCTGACGCCAAAGGAAGGTACTTATTTTTTCTTCTGACAGTTAAGTTTTTGTTCTTGCATCTCGTTTGCTTGTTCAAGGGAGAATACGAAATAAAAGAAGTTCTATATCATAGGATTCCAGCATTTGTGGATCACAAAAAGGCAAAAGCTGACACTTACTATAAGAACAAAACAGATAGCTTTGTTTGGTTTCTTAAGTTTTCCCGGCAAGCAAATGAAAATTTTTATTTTAGCTAATGGGTTGTTCTATACTTCTATTATTGTGTGTCATTATTTTAGCAAAGAGGACATCTGCACTTCAAAGGTTAAATATATTCTCAGGAGGGGGAAGCCGTACATCTGGGTACCCGAAAAGGATCGACACAATGTGGTATGGTTCTTTTTGTGCAGTTGTATTTTATGCGTGTGTTTTTTTTTGTCTTTTTTTTGGTCTGATACTTGTTTTCTATTGAATGTTTGTGCTTGATTGACAATCTTAAATGACTTTGGGAACAATTTGGATGTCTAATGGAGATAGGATCAGTGTAGTCTGCTTTAGATGGCAATATAAAAGATCAAGTTGGTATGGTGATATAGGGACATGACTGCAACTACTCAATCGTGATGAATATTGAAGAGATTTAAGTAATGCATTCAAATGTGTTATGGATTGATCTTAATCATTCAATTGGCATGTGATGTCCAAATGCCCTATACACACAAGATAAGCAGAAATCGAATGCATTGGTTATCCAATTGGCTGTAACTTTGTGCTTCTGTTTTTACTGTACATGGTACAGCAATCAATAGATCAAAATAGTTTCCTTGTGTTAAAAGGGATAGTTATGGGTCATAACCAGCATTCTTTATGCACATGCTCATGAGTCAGAACCATCTTCCAAGTATATTTTTAAACGAGTCATTCTTTAACTAAAAATTTTGTTGTATTCACAATTTTTCTTTTACTTTTCTTTTCATTTCCTTGAATTCTGTATCATACCACTAGCTCCATTAGGATATTGTCTTCTCTCTCTGTCTCTCTTCTCCTCATCACAGATGATATATGCAGCTGCATAGGACAAGCCATTAGCTCTGTTATTGAGTTTCTGATATCTATCTGCTTCACTAGTGTCCAGTGTGTTTGGATGAAGCTGATGAACTATTCCCATACTACCTCACTCTACAAATTGAAATTGGTGCAATGCTTACTTATTGCAAGTGTCTGTTAATTAAATTCTCTATATGTGCGTTGTATAAATATTGATTAGAGTTCTTAAATAAAATAGTGTTATGAGAAATTGTCATATCACTTTCCCTGGTAACTTTGATCGCTTTCTGTTTCATGTAGAATGTAATCATTGACGAGCGTGGCTCATTTGCTGTGAGCAGTCCCTTCCCAGGCCCTCTGGCTAAGTTACTTAAATCAATAAAAAGGGTTGGTATTTATAATTGTTGTGTTACTTTCCTTTTCTTGTTCAGTTATATGGGAGATTGCTCTAACCCCTGCTTGGGAAATTTCCCTCCCTCTGCTTGTGTTTCCCCGAGGAGGCATCCTCATATGAGGCAAAGGAGCAGTCTAACATGGTATAGTTTTGCACATGCTGCAGTTACCAACTCGTGTTGCTCTCTGTGGAGACGTTGTGCCTCTTAAAAATGAAAAGGTAAGCTACTAAAACATGATTTAAATATCAGGAATTTTTTGTATATAGTAATGAGGTTACAAGTGTGTATTAGAATTTGTTTGGCTATGGTTGATTAGGTGTTTCTATAAAATTTTGTTTTGCAAGACTAAGGAAGTTCTTTTTCGAAGATTACAAAGACTTGTTTAGACTTGATGTTCGAGAATTATGGTTTGAGGAATGCCAATGTTGACCACTTTTTCATCTTTCTTGTTATAGGCTCAATTAGCTACAGAAAGTCTTAAAGAAGTACTGCTGTCTGAACAAAGAGTGATTGGTGAATCCAGTTATACAGTTTCAGGTGTATTAAGTTCTTCTAATTTTATTACTACTTCCCGAAATGAAAACCTCAAGGACCTACTTGATGAGCATCAAAAGTACGTGATTTATAAGCTTAATATAAGGTAAGATACTTTCACTAGATTGATTTATCTCGTACTCTTTGATCGGAGTCTGTTCTGAAGGGTCATCAGTAGACTAAAATCAATTTCCTTACACAACTTAATTGAGAAAGAACATGGTTTTGTTATCTTAGGAAGGATCCTGCTTGGTTCAACTTCTGATGCCATAAGATTTTACCTGTGATTTTAGAATAAAATACAATATGATTAGGATGAATGAATTATGAACAAAAATGGAAATTGAAATATGTTATTTCTTGTTCAGTTCCTGCACATATATTGATGGTTACGGGTGCACTCATGAGGTGGACTTGAAAGACATTGAAACATCTAAAGCGGATCTCCTAGGTAAGACCCTCATTGCATAAAATGATAATGACTGTCTTGAGCAGAATGGCATACATATTGTGTCTTGGAATGAGCTTTTCTCACTGATGTCTATGTTGATCAAAGTTACATCTTACATTGGTTTCACATGTAGCTCCTCTTTCTGCAAAGCTAATTGATGGCATTAACCAAAGCGAAGCAAGACGCAAGGCGTTGATGCTTTTTTGTTTCATATATTCAAATGCAAATGCAAGAGTAAGTTCCTTATCCATATTGCATTTAACAGCTATTGTGGCAATACAAGTACACATAAAAACAGTTGTCTACCATGATGAAGTTAAAGTTGCTGTTACCATTTTTTTTTTTGTAATACCAAAATTACTGTTGGATCACAGGATATTCCATATTGCATTTGCATTTCGGCTTTTGATGTGTTAGTCTCTGATTATAGCATGCTTGTACTATACTTTGAATCTTCTAAGAATCAACTTACTTGTTGTATGGTGTGAAGGATGCAATCATGCTATCTGTTGATCGCATGGGATTTGATGTTCTGGGAAAGGTTCCTGGACCAGTAACCAAGGATGGCGTAGGTGGATTTCAGTGGAAGGAATTCAGGTTTGAATTCAAGACAGAGGCACGCGATGTTGAGAGCTTTTGTTGTCAACTGGTGCAAATGGAAGAAGAGGTGGTTCAAAAAGTTTCAAGTTACAGTGGTCTGGAGTAAAAGTAAATCCAACAAACAAATTCAAAGGCAATATTTTGTTTTAAGGTAACTTTTTATTAATCAGCAAAGCAAACACAACCGAACAACAACAGAACGGAAGTTATTCTTCCAAAAAACAGACCCCTGATAATTCAACGCGTACTTGGAAACATTATATGCGCTACCGATTTCAACTTTTTGGAATGTAATGCACCCTGAACCTCTGGTTATTTGCAATCATTTCTTTGAATTTCATTTACAATCCAAAAGATTTCTGTCCTTCTCCCTTCTTTTCCTTGGATCATGATTTTAGCATTCTTAGAATCAGAAAGCAAATTTTCTTTATAAAATTTATTTCTAATTATAAGTTGAATATATTTTTCATCTCGAATATTCTGAAATTTGGATGATATATCACTATATTTATTCATTTTTTCCTTCTTCCAATAAGTCCAAGCCATGTTCTCTTTTAATTATAATTTAGCACATGTTATAAATTTATTTATTTTGAAAAAAGGAAGAGCTTGGAAACAATGAGAAGGGCCAAAACGTGAGAGAAAAGAAGGGAAGAGAAAGGGAAGTCAGAGGTTGTGAATGAATCGGGTCGGGTTGGGTCTGTAAAGAGTAAAAATTCGATACGATTAAAAGGATCTGTTAAAACGATCATATCGAGTGAAGAGGTTAGGCCTATGGTTAGGCTCAGCATGAGCCCGTGAAGGGTTCAAGCCCATCCTATCCCTAAATAATATAAATATAAATAATGGGGGAATTCCAAATTCCCCCCGAGGTTTGGCCGAAAAACAATTTCCCTCCTCTTTTAATTTTTTTTTAATCTTAGTCGTTCATTTTTTGTAATCGACGGCTGAGATTAAAAAAAAAATTAAAGGAGGGGGAGATTGTTTTTTGACCAAACCTCATTGGGGCAAACGTCATTCCCCCTATAAATAATAATAATAATTATAATAATAATAAATTATTATTAAAATAATATTTTAATCCGTGGGTTCGATCCAGGAGTCTGGCTCGCAGGCTTGGTACGGCACGTTTGGGCCATGCTTTATGAGTCTTATTGGAACTTTATTTTTTTTATCCAACTGGATTCAATCTGGCACGTTAGTCGGTAAGAGTTTTATTTTCATAGATCGTGTCGATCTGACTTGACCTATTTGCTACCTATAGGAGAAGAAGAAGAAGAAGAAGAAGAAGAAGAAGAGAGAGAGAGAGAGAGAGAGATGTGATGAGTGAAATGAATTGATTTTAGTGAGAGAATAAATTCTTGAGTTGTGGATTTTTGTTAAGGTTTATCAATTACAAAATTCAACTATGTCACTAAGTTTTTTCCACACATTCATCACAATTTTATTTTATTGTTAATTATTGATAAAGATTTTAATTATCTTATTATTTCATTAAATTTATTAAAGATTTTTTTAGTTTTGAATAATACAAAAACTTACTGAGTAAGATATCTTTTTGTGATTATTATCTTTAGTTTCAACATGAATTTTGTAATTAATCTTTTCATCATTAAAAAAATATATATAAGTAAAGCTACTTTTGAGATTTTATTTTGCTCAAATTGGATTTGAGATGAGATTTTTATGATTTTTTGAAGTTGGGAATGGGATTATGGTTATGAAAAGGGTTGGATTTTCGCATCAGGTCTAAATGTGATATTATTCGTTTCATTAAATGATTTTTTTTTTAATTTTTTAATTTTCAATGTTAATGGTTTTGTAAGATTGAACTATTTTTTTAGCAGTATTTTTCTACATTTATAAATGTTGTCAGGTATTTAACGATGGATTATTTATTTAGTTGTTGTTCTGAGTAGTAAATAATATTTTTAAGTTTGTTACAGAGAGTAGTAGTGTTGGTGGGACCGGGGGAGAAAGAAAATTAAGGAAGTTGGACAGTTGTTGGTATTTTGATTAAGGTAAGTAGATCGTATATAATTCTTTTAAGAAAATTTGAAATTATATTTTAAAAAGTTATTTTATTTTATAAAATAATAAGAAAATATTTGTATTAAATATATTGTATATAAGTCATGCTTCCCTTGCATCATGATAAGGCTTTTTAGATTGAGCGATAGATTATGAATGGTTTATTTTCAAAAATAAAATTACAAAAGGTCCTTTTTTGATAAAACGGATAATATCATTGTGATGAAGAACTCGAGTTGTGACAAAAGAAAATTATGTTATAATAAATATTTTTGTTTTAATTATATGTGGATATAAAATTTATTACAAATATGAGATTTAAGAATAATAGAAAAGAAAAAGGATTTTGACAAATAAGTAGTTATTTGATTTACTATGTATGATAGGGTCATCATAATAATAAGATGATTTTTACTAATAAAATATTATTTGAATATGCATAAGATTTGATATGATCTATTATGGTAAGGTTACAAGCATATATAGGTGATATTCCAAATTATCAAAATAAATAAGTGATATTATTTGACTAAATTGTATGCATAAAATACTTAAATTTTATTAAAAATATCAAAACTTATTTGTTTTTATTTCAATTAAGTATTGTATATGTTAGATTGAGATAATCTATTACAAATTTTTGTACTTAATTCTATGTTATGAAAGAAAAAGTTTCTAATCAAATAGGTAAATTTTTATATGATTTATTTATTAAGTTAATAATTTATCTTTTTATCAAAATTTAAAGAATATTCATTTTAAATTATCGAAAAAATATTAATACAAAACATATGTGAATTTATATTGTAGAATAAATCTTAAATTACTTATAAAATTATGGATCTTTCAAATTTTGAATATTAAGATTTTTACAAGGAATTTTTTTGTTGATCTTTTGTGATTCTTCTGATAATGAGATATCATAATAGCATCTTGTTTATATTCAAGTTTGAAGATAATAATTTAATAGGTATAAGAATTCTTCTATAATTGGATAACTCTATACTCAATCTATCATCAAATAAAAATAATGTCATAAATTTTATATGTTAAAATAACTATACTTTCATAATAAATTAAACTCATGCTTTATTTAATATAATTTGATCAATTTAATTACGTTCATTTTTATGACAATATATAATACATAATTCACACATATTTGACTCATATATTATTATATTAAAATTTAACAATCACTTACTTAAGACATAAATGTCTTATAATTATGCATTACAACTTTATTAACTCAAAAGTTGTGCTATCATTATTAAATATATCTTTAAGAATTTTATCCATTAACTATATTAATATAGGATAAAGGCAATCTTTATTACATTTGTCATAATTCGATCTTCAATGGTCATATATATTAATATAATCAAATAATATAAATCAAGTATGGATGTATAATATAAAAATTACATATAAAATGATTTTAATATTTTTATTTTTAATTGATCCATTTAATGAGATCTATTTTAAACAAATTTAGAGTGTAAATAAATTGAAAATTTATCACTATAGTAAATAATTATGAAAATAATCCATAAAATATGTATATAATTGAATGGCATTCAAAATAAAAAACTCCCACTAAAATTACACATCCTCTAGAGATACAACACTTATATAAATATTGCACTCAAAAAAGACCTTAGGTAGTAATTCCTTAGTAAGTGAATCTACAATCATAAAGTTTACTCTAATATATCTATAGATACTTGACCACTCTGAACTTTTTCTTTAATAACTAAAAATTTGATATCTATATACTTTGACTTCGTTGATCTCTTGCTGTTATTAAAATACAGTACTATTGATCTATTGTCATATAATATTTTTAAAGATCTTTCAATACTATCCATAATTTGTGGTCCAACGACAAAATTTCGTAACCAAATTCTATAACTGGATCCTTTAAAACATATTATATATTTTGTCTTCATAACGAAAGAAGTTATGGTTGTTTGTTTAGTATTTTTTTTTTTGGAAATAGTTCTTTCAACTAGTAAGTAGATATAACCTAATATGGATTTCTTACTATTTTGGTATCTGACATGATCTAAATCTAAATTCCAATTATCTCTAACTTATCTGTTTTCTTGTATGTAAGCATGCATTCTTTTATTTATTGTAAGTATTGCATAACCCATTTGGTCGCTATCCAATGATCTATTTTAGGATTATTAAAGTGTAAGCATGCAATATTTGGATGCTAGTATACCTTAGACTTCCTATTATTGATATATAAGAATTCTTTTCTATCTCTTTTTTCTCAACCTTATTTTTGGGGCATTAATTGAGACCTCTCTTTTAATAATAGAGTGCTACTGAATTTGTAAATTTACATGTAAGGTCTTTTAAGAATATTTTCAATATAGGTTTTTTGTGATAATCCAAATATATGTCGACAGTGGTTTTAGTGTATTTGTATATCGAATATAAAATAGACGTCACCAAGATCTTTCATCTCAAAATTTTTTTGCTAAAACAATTTTAGTTTCATTCAAAAAGTATATATCATTACTCACAAGTAATATGTCATTGACTTATAAGACCATAAAAATATAATTACTCTCATTAAATTTTTGATACAAACAATCATCAACCATATTCATTTTAAAATATAGCAAGATAATAACTTGATGAAACTTATGGTATCATTAATAAGATGCTAGCTTGAGTTCATAAATAGATTTCTTTAATTTGTAAACTATATGCTTTGAGTTTTCATACACAAAATTTTTTTGTTGCATTATATAAATTATTTCATTAAAATCACTATTTAGAGTAGCAAATCTTTATATTCAACTAGTGTAATTCAAGATCAAAATATGTCACGAGTGTCATTATTATTTTAAAAGAGTTTTTTCATAAAATTGATAAAAAGGTCTTTTTATAATCAATTCGTTTCTTTTGAATAAAGTCCTTTGTGATAAGACGAGCTTTTTATTTTTTCATATCACCTTTTGAATCTCTTTTCATCTTAAATATCCACCCAAGAAGCTATATTGTGCTCACTGGCTAGGCTCATTCTTGACTCTGCTGCAGATTCTACACGAAGCAATATCAAAAAAGAAAGTTATAAGTATTCATTTATCACTTGCTTCAAATATTCAATCGCAACTTAATTTATATACATATAATATTAAGTACACTTGCTTGATTCTACACCATGAATTATGGTAGCTGTGGAGACATTACAAAGAGAAACTTTTGCTTTAGTTACAAATTTAGTTACTATTCGGGTTCTAATTGCAATTGTTGCTAATCATGTGGTATCTTCATCAGCACTTTCTTACATTAAGATCTCCATGAAGATGTCTACATGAATCTCCTTTTTGGTTTTGGACGAAAGGGGGGGATAAGACTCAGCGAGCTAAATAAGTCGGTCTAAAGTAAGCATCTAGGCAATAGCTTATCAAAATTTCTTCAACCCTTGATGATGCTAGTTATACACAATCTAAGGCAGACTATTCACTATCCGTCCAGTTAGAGGGAGAAAACGTGATTGTTGTCTGGTGTGTATAAATGATGTGATCTTGGCTGAAAATAATTTAACAAAAATTGAAGAGCTTTAAGAGTTTCTTGAATGATCATTTTAGTCTTAACGATCTTGAAAATTTGAAATATTTCTTGGGTATTGAGGTTGCACGCTCAATAAAGGGAATTCACCTGTCCCAAAGAAAGTATGCCCTTGAATACTTGGAAGACACTGGATTTCTGGGGGAAGAGCTAGCAAAAATTCCCATGGAACAAAGCTTATACTGAAGCAATCTAGATGGACAATTGTGGACAGAACCATCCCTTTGTCGATGACTTGTAGGCCGATTGATTTACTTGACCATAATGCGATAGAATTTAGTATATACAGTACACTTGGATGTCGCACATCAATTGCTGAGATAATTAATGGATAAGCCACGTACACCACACTTGCATGTGGCACATCAAGTGTTAAGATACATCAAGTAAATACCGGGTCAAGGAATATTTTTGTCAGCAAATATTTCAATTTGGCTGAATGCTTATTGATGCAAATTGGGCATGTTGTAGATGTTGCACCACATCGAAATGGGGAAGCCCGCCCAACATGGGGAAGCCCGCCCAACTATCGGGGAGAATACACTTAGGTTAAATGAGTAAACACATTCATGGACTTAAACACCACTTTTAATCCAAAACCTTAAGGTATTAGGTCTACGGATCCATTCCACTTATATATTACTCATTTGGCTCTCAATTCTCCAATGTGGGACTCTTTCACTTCACCCACTCACA
>JAVXUL010006028.1:0-12648 GCA_035590515.1 Trichilia minutiflora | reverse complement strand
TCGAAGCGGTTCCATCAAATACAAACCATAAAACCGACCCGTTATAACTTCCGATTCGGACTGGTTCCACCCTCCCCGGTTTCTCGACCCGGCCCAGCTCGAAACCACCGGTTCTGACCCGATGGATACATTTAAGTTGCACAACTGATTGGGATCAAATAGAGGTGGCAAATGGACCGGACCGGACCGGCCATGAAAATAAGGCCCTTACGGGCTAATGTGCCGGGCCGTGCCGGGCCCGATAAAAAAATCAAAGGCCCGGTACGGCCCATGAAGCACGGCCCAAAAGGGTTGTGCCATGCCGGGCAACGGACCGGGCTCACGAACCGGGCCCGCGAGCCAAAATATTAATTTAATAATATATTATTATTATTTTAATAATATTTTTTATTATTTATATTAATTTTATTATTTTAATAATATTTTTATTATTATTTTAATAATCGGGCCAGGCTTAGCACGGCCCATCACAGGCTTGTGCCGGGCCGGGCCCTTCACGGGCTCGTGCCGGCCCGGCCCGCGGGCCTAATCCCTCGGCACGGCACGACCCTTTTAACGGACCGAATCGTGCCGGGCTTTTACTGTTCATGAACCGGGCTCGGCCTAGCCCAGCCCATTTGCCACCTCTAGGATCAAATAATATTTTCATTTTGACCTAAGAAGAGCCTCTCACTTCGGCACTTTGAGTAAATTTGTACCTAAGGTAAGTATTTTGCAGCAAAGTTTTCTTTTCTCCCCCACACAATCCCCCCCCTCTCTCTCAACAATTTGCTGCCTCCTTTTATTTCATTTCTGGGGAGCATCATTGCACCCTGGTCTGCTTCTGCGTGTCAAGATGGCTTCCCCTTAATAGAGTTGTGCATTCTACTTCTAGATGCATAATAAGTCAGCTGTAACATACTTAAATTTGTTGGTTAAGGGAGTCGCCACATTATTTAGTTGTGAAATAAAATAGTTCTCTTTTGGAAAACATAAGTACATTATATAATGCGAGTAATTGCAAAATCCTCAAAAATATTTGCACATTGATATTAGTGCTATGAACCTCAAATCACAATGCTAGACACAGTTTTATACAGCAGCACATGCCTAATCGTTTAAAGAAAAACATGGATTATAAGGAGAGCGCAAAACTTAACTACTATCAACTGAGCTTAATGAGCTCAAAGAAATTGTCATGACAGGTTACTTTCTGTGTCCCATTATTTTAGAGCAAGAGCATTGTTTATTTTGTAGATTGCAAACCCTAGAAGAGAATCTTTGAAGTGGATGTCCTAACTAGAATACTTTTAAGTGCTTCATCCACACATCCCAATAGCTATTCTTACAATGACAAGCTCATAATAACGTAACACACACACACACACTCAAACACAAACATATGCATAAGCTCTAACACTACAATAGATAACAAACACAAGGGAAGTTAAAACATATTGCAGCCTCTTGTTTCTGATTTTCCACGAGGGAATCTTGTACGCCTTGCCTAATGAATCCCCCGCACAGAGTTCCCTCCTTGAAGAAACGAACTTAAATTCCTAGCAAAATTTGACGTATCACCTTAATAAAACGAGAGTCCAAAAGAATTACCAGAAACCTTTTAAAACTTATAAAACATCTCCTCCAAACCTTTTTAACACAATAACATTAAGCAAAAATCAAGTGAGTTCTACAACTGTGACCTCGCTATCCTAATAATCTTGCTTTCATCAAGTTGATAAGGAACCTAAACATGTAGCTTAATATATAAAGCACCAGAATTGCTAACCAAAACTTTCCTAGAAATATTAGCAGCATCAACTATCCTCAATTCCTGCACAAACAAAAAAACAAAAAAAACAAAAAAAATAGAAAGAATGGAATCTCTGTAGCACAAGGAAAAACAAGAAACTACAATTTGATTTTCTCACTATACTGCAAAATTGACATACAACTTCTGATTCATTTGCAGTAAATACCAACCCAGCAACCATAACATACAGCCATAAAACAGAAGACAGTCCTCAAAGAATACAGATGTCATCTTCGTCACCCCGTAGTCTATGTCTACCTCATTCTAACCCAAGTTTGATTGAAGAATGCTTTCAAAATACAATAAAAGGCAACCGAGTTATTACATGCAGTTAAAGTTACCATACAGACCATTTCCACAATCAAACATGTTCTTTAAGCAAACCTTGCTGTGCTACGAGAAAGCAATTTGAATTCAGAAAAAATAAAGATCAACTGAACCAACAGGACATGCGGATCATAAAACACAAGTCAGACCTCAAAAACCTCTCCCTTTTTCCTAAGAAAATGGAACATGTCCTGAAAAGGATGAAGAAGCTCAAAGTTGATCAGGAATCCACAAATCAGCCTGACAAAAAGCTCTAGAGAGGAACCTAAAAATACTATACAAAAGCCCTATGAATATTTCTCAGACTTCTGTTTCAACAAAATAAAAGCCCCCGTGGCAAAACTGCCTTCTACACATACAATCCTTCCAGATTCAAATGAATAAAATAGAAAGAATTATCTTGAAATTCCTCATAAGACTAAATACAATTATTTTCCACTGTTTGAAGCATACAGTAGCTACATTGATACATAGCATATGATATTAAATTAAAAGAGTGGAGGATACAAACCTTACAGGAGAAATTTTAACAGAATTTCCAAGGTTGAATAGTAAACAGTGATAACTGATTAATACAGAGGGCTGTCTGTCTCAAAGCATTACAAACTAAATATTCATACAGAGACATTCAGATACAGAATTTAAGATGCCAATTAAGGAACAGTCTGTGGCTCCAATTCAACAAAGTCTAAAATCACACATTAGAAAACCATCGTCCAGATAGAACAATTTAGTATTCTAATAACTTCCATTTCACTCTTCAAAAGGTTGAGAAAAGTAAAGGAAGATACCCGAAATTAGCATCTTTATTAAGCATTTTCAGTTAAAACCAAATCAATCTAGATTTTTTCTTATTGTAAAGACCACACTTACGAAACTATTAACCAAGACTGCTCCAGGGAAATCATCAAACTATTATGTACCATAAAATTGCACTTGATTAAAACATGTATAAGTGCAAAAATATAACCACTAACAAGAAAATCTACTATTCCAAAAGCTACTACTAAAACCACATCAAAAACAAAACAGAGAAAATATTAGAAGGCTCACACTACTTCAGTCATTGCATTGCATCTTACATTGCCATGGCTGAGAAATCCAAATATCCTCAAATACTACAACCCCCCAATCAAAACTTCACGAAAACCCCTTTCCGAGTTTCTGTATCGCGCAATACATCTTCCTCCTCGACCCCACAGCATTTATCCCCATATCCTTCAAATCCTCCAATGTCAACATTGGTAACACCTCATCATCCACTTCATGTACCTCAAAAACTGGCGCATACCTCCCCAACCCTAAACTATTCAACCAAATCCTCACCCCATCTTCACTCCCGCCTCTATTCCACTCCCTTGCATCGTTATCCGATGGCCCCGATAACTCTACTCCATCATTATGGTCCCTACTCCCTCTAATGGGACCTCTCCTATTGTAATAAAGAACATCCCTTTCATGCCCATCAACAGCTAAGTTCTCAAGAGAATGAACTGGGCTGTGCTCTTTTAATGGACTCTCCGAGTTATCCATATCAAAATCATGATACCCATCTTCTATATCTTCTCCACCGCTATACTTGGAATCTCCAACTTCAAAGTTGTTATTAACGTCTTCCCCATTTTTGTTAATATTATCGCCCCCGCTTTCGTTGTTTTTGGATACCCAATTAGTCCTAACCCTTTTCGCAGATCCCCTCTTCTTCGAATCCTTCACTTTCCAGCTCCCAATCACGATACTATCAAGATTCTCATCTAGGATTTCATTCAATTCCCCCGAATTCGCGTTTAGATTGGTTAAAGCTCGAATCTTTGAGGACTTACTTGCGTCCTTTCTGTGATCGGCATTGGTCACATGGAAGTGGTGCTTGAATTGTTTGGTAGCGTTAGAGGCGGTGGTGTTTCTTCGCACGTGGGAATCATATAACTGATGGTGGTGGTCGCCGCCGATGTCACCTAATCTGACGCTTGGCCTTCGCTGCCGCTTTGATCCGACGGTTTCCGACATGGATGGTGCAACAATAGTTCCTCCTCCAGCTACGACGCCGTTTAACTGACCCTCCAGTGGTTCCCCCATCTCTAAGAGAGAACGAAATCTTTTCGCTTCTCAACTTTAATATTTGTCTCTCTAACCCAACTTCCTTTTTGGAAAACTAATAAAAAAATAAGCTAAAACAAAGCTAGGGTTTCTGCGACTGGGAGTGGTTTTGTTTCTGTATCTGTTAAAGAGTAAATAATAAAAATTTAAAATATAATAACCCTAATAAAGAAATTTTTCCTCTGTCGATAATTCGATTTCTTCCATCCGCGAGACAGAAAGACGAAGTGCGAAGAACGGGAGTTAAAAGAGAATGAGAAGTGAGAAAGAGTGTCATTTCTTTTGTCGGGCATTGGACGCGTGTCTACATTCGGTATTAATGTTTTTGTCAACACAACATTTCCACGCGCTGACCAAAGAGAGTGAGTATACCAGCTATGATCTCGAAATTATTGAGCCAGGGATATTTTTATTTATTTTATTGTTAGTGTGTATTATTGGGTTGTCTTAATTTTGGTAAAATAAATAAATCAAAATACAGTGGTTATCTGTAATAATTAGTATTTAATTTTAATTATTATTTAAATTAACATAAATTAATTTTATTATTTCACTAAAATACAACACTTCACACTTGCATATTTTTTTAAAGGGGTAAATCCAATCTTTGTTGCAAATCCAATCAAATACACAAACCCCCTCTTTTGACTGAAAATGAATCTCAGTCATTAAATCTAAAAAATGAATGATTGAGATTTATTTTCAACCAAAAGAGGGGATGATTGAATTTACAACAAATAGCAGGAATTTTTTGGTTTTATCCTTTTTTTTAAATTGAAAAATATAATATTCATTAATTAGATTTTAAATTTTTTAAAAAAATTATAATTATTTATTACATATTTCAAAAATAAATAACACATCATTTAAGAGAAAATTTAAAATCCCAAACTTATTTAATTCGTATTTAAACACGTGAGAAAGTCTCAATTAGATACCGAAACACTTATAAAATCGTGACTACAAAACTATATGACGTATAAAATTTTTTAGACATATAATAAATTATTTGTAAATGTTATTTAAGAAAAAATCGCGAATGAAAATATTTTTGTTAAGAATTTATTTATTTTATATTTATTGAACAATTATTAAATACTATTTAAAAATTTATTTATTTATTTATAGATAAAGAATATTCTAACTCTTAAAATTTGATTAAAAGAATATTTTAATTTTATTGAATAAAAAATTATTCATTTTCACTCTTATTTGTTCACATTTCTCTTATTTTAGAATTTTTTTAGTATGATTAATTAATTCTTATTAGTATTATTAAATTTTAAATTTTGCAATTTATGTAATTAGAAAGCTTAATTTTTATAATAAAGAACCAAAAAAATATTTAAAATAAAAATAGATCATCAAACAAAAATAAAAATAAATATTTTTTAACTAAATTTTAGAAAAAAAAATTTCCTTTGTTATACAACCACCATAATGCATCCCCAATTACATAATTTCGCATCAAATACAAAGTCCTCAACTTTTTAGCAGTTAACGAATATTATCATTTACCATACTAATAATAATCTGTGACGTTATGTTTAAGATTATTGCTTTTCTATTTAATCATACTTGAAAATTAATTTTTATAATTCTCATTTTATTCCACAATATCTCTAACTAACTTTAGGCTTACAACCACATCTTTCTTATAAGGACTTGACTAACGTATATTGGACGTATAATATACATAATTCAATTCACAACCTAAAACATCTAACACAAAACTTGAAACACGATTTACAGAGTTGAAATTCTACAAGCAAATAACACCAAAGAATACTGCCAAACATGATGAGAGCATAGCGTAATTGGGTGGAAATGGTTATCTTGCTGTCATTGCTTTGCTTTCTCTATTAATCTACAGACGTTTTCTTGATACACAAGAGAATCTGGCTACATACAAATACATTCCAACAAATTACGCAAGAGTCAGTACATAGAATGCAGAGATACTGTTTCTCTGGTCTGAATATATGCTTATGTTTGCACTTCAAATAGTTAAATGAAAATGTATCAGACACGTACAAACACATTGTAAATCTTAAAGACCCGTGGATTTCATGAACCATTTCAAAAATATTTTGTGTATTAATTTGGCTTAGGCACTGTTAGTTATCATTGAGAACAATGAACCAATACTTGATGTCAAAAAGTTATTCCTGAGCTTGCATGAGGGTTTTCACAATAGAATACTGAATCTGAAAATATATAGGTAGCATGAATAACTTACACTCGCGTCAACAATAGTCATAAACAGCCTCTTCGTTTTCACCACTTAACTGGTGTATAGGGATGTCAGGAATTCGGGCTGACTCTGCTCTTCACAAAGAACATCACATCTACAGGCTTCAATTTAATTAGGATGGCACCATGCAAAGCTGACCGTGTCTAGGACTTTGCTCCAAAGGGTACATAGTAGTGCCTTTCACAAATTTTAGATGGTCAATAGCAGCCTTTTTGAGGCTCGAAATTGATGCAGGCTGTCTCTTAACTCGCTGCTTTATATGTAAACAAGTATCAAGTGGGTTCAAAGACCCTGCTCCAACCATCCTGTGAACAAAAATAACGCATTAAATGAATTTCAAATTAAAAAGTTTAGAATAAAATTGGAAAAGCGTAAATAAAACTAAAGATGGTTTACCTCAACAATTTCTCTGATGCTACTCTAGCATCTCTAATTGTTTTTTCGCTTGGTACCCATTTCAAAACACGGTTTGGATCAGAGCGCATGGGGGAATGGATTTTGATAAGCTTCACAAGACAAACAGCAACAGGTGTTGAACTATATTAATGAGCTATGTTTATAGTAAATGAAAGGATTTAGTCTTATGGCCCATTCCGATGCTTGCCAAAAATTCTTGATGTAAAATTGAGTAATAAATTAAAGAAAACAAAGCATATTAAAAATTTTCCCGGAATATTGCAAATTGGTTGCATTTATATCCAGTTTAGAAGTCCCAACTCACGGCACACGTGTGCCTTCAACCGTACTACAACCATTCTTATATAAAATCAAACTAAATCGTCAAGTTTACAACAAGAGAGACAAAGGGAGAGAGCATTTCAAGACTTACACCTAAACATTCCATCATCTGATAGTAAGCCCTTCCATGCAGAGGAGTATGACCCTTTCGAGATTCAGAGAAATATCTGGTCCTGAAAGAATATACTAAAATGCTTCAATCAGGTAAACAATAAAATTGCTAGAAAAGAAACCTGACAAAACAAATTGTTAGATGTAATTCCAATACCATTCTTTATAACCTGGATCCACAGTGAAACCATACATATCTACTGAATCACATATTGAAAGGGCAAATTCAAGAGCCTTAAGCCCTGTTCCCTTTGCTGCTGAACCAAAGGCTGCACCTAACATGAGATATACAGGGTTTGTAATAGGAATTTCCTGCATAAGAGAAAGACATGTTCAAAACGGATTACAAAGGACAGAAAAATTAAAGAAAAGAAAAATTGACGGACAAAGGGGAAGAAAAAAGTAATTCTCAAAACTTCCAGTTGGATAGTTTTCACGATAAGCAACAAGACGACATCTCATATTTTGATATTTGATCTCAAGAGAGTTCCATATAACAACCCTCTCCAGCCCAATTTATAGGGCAACATCTTGTTATGTAAGTATAACCTATTATCTAAAGACAAAACATTACCCAGAAAATTCTGGGCATCCCGATTATCTCTGCTTAAACAACAAAAACACACCAAACTATAGGCTATGTGCTCAATCACCAACGGCAAAGAAGTTTGGCTACTATAATTTGGTCTCTCATATCCTCCCAGTGCTCAAATGATATGAATACGGACCCTCCCTGCCACTCAAAACAAACAAAATAAAAAGAGCATGGAAGGATAAAAGAAATAGAATTCACAAGCAATTTTACAGATTGTCCTGTAAGCATTCCGAGTAGTGTACAAACTTGTAGCCAGACAGACTACATCCCAAAAGTAAAACTCAATCAATCCCATACAAAGAAATTAACTTAAATTGTAATATACAAAGAGATAATGACTTTAATTATGTCTTCTGCTGTTATCCCTATCAGAAAATACCTCCATGCTTCAGCTGAGCCTAAGAGCAATATTCACCTTTGTAAAGCTGATAGTCCATAAAAAAGAATAAAAATTTGGAGGCAAGAACTTTCAGGAGACAGAAGGGTGGTTTGTAAACTACAAAAAGAATTTGTCTAAGAATATTTCATAAATTGAGATCACAAATTCCACAAATATACAACGTAGTCACGGAGTCAGTATGTGGCAGTTTCATACAAAATGTCAATTAAGGTGGACAGGATAAAGGTTGCATCATGAAATTGTGAATAAAATATAAAATCTGCAGTATTAAAGAAACGGAACAGAGCTATAAGGCATCATTGATGACCAATGTGTTGGAGATTAATTCAAAAACTTCAAGATATCTATCAATTTAGATATGGTTATAGGATTTACTCCTTATCTTTTGTTTTTTTTTAAAGTAAGTTAGATAATGATTAGTTACAATTTTAAGTTATTTTATTATATATTTATATATGTATAAATAGGTCTCTTGAGTATGAATAATACGAAGAAAAAATTTCTCTTCCAAACTCCTTCCAAAAACTCCAACACAATAAGCTAAAAGCATGCAAGCCAACATCAGCATATAGAAACATCAGGAAGGCTGAATCCTTAGTGAATAATCTAAATTAGAAAGGCAAATACACAAACAATAATGGAAATAAGGAAACAATAAAAGTTCAGAACTTCAGAAACTGCATTTAACAAATTCTATTTGAGTATTCTCTATTAGAAACAAAACGGTGTACAAACCTATAACTAATGTTTAAAAGAGGAAAAAAATAAAAAAAAAAATCGTATGATTCACGGTTAAATACATCTGTTGCCATATGAAAAAACAATTTGTTAGGAAAATTAATCCTCTGCAAAAAACTACATGAGAACAACATATATACCCGGATCATTTTGCTCATGATGTCATGAATGGTGGTTTTAACAATCAGAACCTCCTTCCTTGTTTCTGCAGCAAATAAGTTCTTAACGTACACATCATACTAAGCACCAGATAGAATAAAAAATGGACTGTGATCATACCATCTAACTCTACAACTTTATCAAGAGCTTTAGCAGATCCCCTATTAAGAAGACGAAATGTACTTTTCTTGCCTACATAATCAATATAGTTCTGCACTAAAGAACAAGAAACTTATAACTAGAAAAGAAACTTAGTAGGTAAAAACAGGAATTAATGGCATCCCATATAAAAGAAGCTTAACCTGGATTGGGGCCCCATTCTCTCTAATAACAACATCATAATCATTGATCTCCTTCCCAAACTTTGTTTTCAAAAGATCTCCTGAGTTACCAATAACAGCACACCGACCAAACTGCCGAGGAGAATATGGTGGTGTTTCTGGCAGTACTAGTGAAAGTTTCTCCAAGCATAAAGTTTTGTTCTGACACCGGTTGCTGCAATAGATTGTGAATCTAATGAACTACATGCTCCCTGATCATCAAGTAATATACAACAATCATCCCAGGATAAGAGCTTTCTACCACAAAGAAAAGTTATTCTTGCATGTCCACTTATGGTTCCTTATGATTCAATGAAGAACATAAAACTTAAGAGATAAATTTGCATGGTTTTAAAAATCAATAAGGGGGCAGAGTGCTAAGTAAAACAATATTTTCATTTAGCATGTTGAGATATATCTCAGACCATTTTACTGAGTTGACACATGAAAAGAATTGTCTCTTTATCATTGCTTCCAGCTGCAGGCAGGATTTTACTACTTTCAGTATCAGATTAAACTAATAAGACAGGCATCCTTGGAAGACACACTAAACTATGCTTATTTTACATGCTTTGTATATATGTATAGATGTATCATTTCATAATCTCTCTACTCATTTTCCGATGTTATTCATCCAGCCATTGTGCAATACATTATTCTTCCTTTATTCAGTTACAAGTTACCAGTAGAATACTTACAGTAATACTCCTTTATTAATCCTACGCCAAGTATATTCCTTCCAGCCATTCGGTAAAGCATCAATGTACTCCTTGGTGAGAATTGTTGTACTGTTCCTCACCTGAGCAATCAACTCACTGAATAACAAATCAATTCTAAAGAATGAAACAAATCTAAAACAAGTAAATTTACAGGGCAACACCAAGTAGAAAACTCACCCGATCCCATGTAGCAACAGCCTCACAGAGATTAAAGTCAAACGACAAACTTTCAAGCTGTCCAGTTTTAGGATCACTCTGTTTAAATTCATACGTGAAATAAGTGATAATATACTTTTGAACAGTACCCAAAAAAACTCATATCGGATGATAGTAAAAAATACAGGTAGACTCCTTAATATCATTTGCCCACCTCATAGGGCATACATTTATAATTCTTCAAAAGAATGTAAGCATTAAAAATAAGGTTTCTACATACCCATTTGGGGACAGTATCTCTCGGAAAATTAATCGTAACTTGGCAATAATCTTTCCCATTGGCAGCCTCTAGTCCTAATCCATTTGCACTCTGCACCGTCACCAAATGCATTACACAAAACCACTGTTTAAAACAGAACAAGATAAATATATACAGCTTGTAGAATCCATAAACATGATAAATATATGTATTACAATTGAGCACGAAATCAACCTGTGCCTATGTCTACCGACTCCAAATAATAAATCAAAGACAGCCACAAGAAGTAAACCTATTTTCACCACCATGTGCTTGCAATATTATTTATCATTTTATTTTCCCACCAAATTACGTGTATATAAAAATTATAAATCAAGCTCAGTTATAATAAGAATGAAAAAAAAAAAAACTAACCACACACTTGCGGAAATCACTCTGTAGAGTCTCCAATGCTTCATAATCTTCATCTGAAATCCCATTATAATCTACAAACAAACACTCATATTAGAAAAATCATACAAATAACAAAGTGTTTTAGCAGGGGAGAGAGAGAGCACACATAAATTGGAGACTCCAGCTATGTAAATGAGGATGGCAGCTAGTCCAGATGCTAAAGCAACTCGAAAACCCAACTGCAGTAGCCTCATCTAATGAAATTTCGATATGGCTTTATGATTTTTTGACGCTGGAGCTGAACAAAACTTTGAAATTAAGGCTTCTCAGTGAGACGTTGTATGGTTGAGATGATGAATGATGAATGATGAATGATGAACAAACTTCCTGGCCCCGGATGTGGAGAGTGGTCAAGGTTGATTACGCAAATTTTTCAGGGTGATCTCGGTTTAAATGAAACGCAACGTTTTTCGTTCGTGGACTGACAGCCCAAGTAAGCACAGATTCTGACCCAATTTTAAAGATGACGGTAAAGAAAGAATTATTTTAAAAATGGATCGCACTAAATCCGTTCAGTTAAGGGTGTAACGATCTAAACGGATTCAAATAGTATAATTGAATTGATATAGATTAATTTAAAAAATTTTAGATTGATTTTTAAATTAATATTTTATAGATTATTATTATCTATTTAAATTATAAATTAAATTAATTTTAAAATGTAAACATCTAAATCAAACGATATAAATAAATATTAGATATACTTATTATTATTTTATAATAATATTTATATTATATGATACATTAATTATTTTATTAATATTATTTAAAAAATAATAAATTTATTATTTTAAAATTAATAAAAAATAAATTAAGATCTAAAATTTTATCTTTTAAACTCAAATTTAAATTAATAAATTATTTTAATTTAAACTTAAGTTTTAAACAGTAAATCTAAACTACATTATACAATTTAAATTAATTATAATTTGTGATATATTATTAAATTATATTATATTATCTAAAATTTAAACTGTCATATTGGAGTCGGCTACAAATTTTATATCGTGCAAGCACTTATCTCACTTGATGGTTCACAGAAATAAATGGGTGTATTCAGAGAAAAGTAAGGTGAATTTAGTTTACTTAACAGTTTGTGTATATGGACTGAAAACCCAGTAAGTACTCTTGGGCTAAGGTTTTGATTGAGAATAGACTCTTAACCCTTCTAAAATGATAGATACATTTTGTAATCCATTTTGTACGCTTAACGCTTATATATATATATATATATATATTTTGTGCACATATCTTAGTCATCCAAAAAAAAAAAAAAGGTTGACGTGTTCACAATTAAAACTTAATTGTAATATTAACTGTATCACCGGGGAGAACTCTTCCCTCATCCAAACTCCGGTTGAGAAAAGAAATCAGAATATTATATTATATAAATACGAAATAAATTCTCAATTATGATGTAAGTAGGATTCAAATTACTAATCTTTTGCACAATTATAAAATTTTAAATTTTACTAATCAAATTTATTACTACAAACGAAAAATGATAATGATTAGTATCTTTTTACTGTT
>JAVXUL010006008.1:0-12648 GCA_035590515.1 Trichilia minutiflora | reverse complement strand
TTCATCCCATAAACTGATTAAACCACCTGACGCCCCAATAGATTCCACCACTTGATACATTGTAAGACGCCTACCCCAATACATTCAATTAAATAA
The DNA here is from genome assembly GCA_035590515.1 of Trichilia minutiflora. Lineage (NCBI taxonomy): Eukaryota > Viridiplantae > Streptophyta > Magnoliopsida > Sapindales > Meliaceae > Trichilia > Trichilia minutiflora. Next base: position 12,552 of record JAVXUL010006008.1, on the reverse strand, counting down.
GTTAACTTGATCCTATTTATTATTGTTTATTATTTCTTGTATGACGCCTGAATAGGATAAATACTGTACAATCGATCATTTAATTAAAATAAATATTTTGTGAGCCTCGTATATGAAACATAAGAATAATATGATTATTTTTTATTTTATTTATATATATAATTATGCATACTTTATAAATAATTAATACGTTATCGTAACTCAATGATTATTTTGAGAATTAATATAGTTATTGGCATATATCCATTTAGGCGATAATACTCGAACGAAGAACCAATGTGAAATGCCGAAGAATGAGAAAAATTAGAGAGAGTATACCCTCCCTATACTATGAGTTGATACTCTATCTTATTTTTATTATTTCTAAATAATTTCTTAAAATATATTTATTTTATTTTAAGTATTATGAGAGTTCTAGATATATAATTAATACAAATGTATACATCGTATTTAAATGATTATTTAGTTACGATTTACTTTTGAAATATAGCTTTATTTGTTTGAAATGAAACAAGAGGCAGAGTTAATTTTATGACTGATGAGATTTTGATGATATCTTTATAGTTTAAGGATTGGGTTGGAATTTTATATTATTATTGTATTTATTTATACTTTCATGTTGAATTATATTTATAATTATTGTTTTGGGGCTTGATTGATGTATGGATACATATGCATGATGGTGATTACAGCCAAGAAGATCGAGGTTATTTATTTACTATACATATAGAATAGTAGTCTAGAATGAACTTGAGGAGAGGCAACTGAGGAAAGGCAACCTAGGTGAGTGGATATCACAGGTTAGGCAGGTATATGGAGATACGAGATGTAAGTATGAGTGAGATGTACTCACATGTGAGTCTCGTCAAAGATAGTAACAGATGTCATCACGTGACTACTCGAGGTCAACGTCAGTGATGAACTGATTTTTTAAACTAAACCATGCACTATTTTATTTCTATTTTTTTAAATTAAAATTTTATAAAGTCTCATTATTTTCACCTGCAATAAAAATTCACTGATAGTCTTGAAGTTGCTCAGAGTTAGAATAACTACCAGGAATGATGACCAAATCAATGATTTTATCGTGATTCATGTTCTCAAAGTAAATAAATATTTTAAATGATATTTCTATTATAGTTTTTTACTTATTTATTTAAAAATGTTAAAATGATATATTTTAAAAAATTTTAATTTTGAAATAACGTATTCTTATTTTAATATTTTTAGGTCACTCACGAAGTATACTCCTATATACCCACCTCTTCACTTTTCAATTTCAAATAAATTAAGTTACTTGAGTGATCTACGTGGTGATAGTACTATCAAGTTTTAGAATGTTTAAGTATAATTCTAACTCGACTGTAATTTAAGTTCACTGAGATTGTATAATTAGTTTTTATATTGTATTTATTTTTTTGAATGAAATAGATTTATAAAGTTATGAAACTTATACAACTAATATTTAAAGTTTTTTTATTTTTGAAAGTCTTTTAAATATATTAAAATTTTCACTATTGTTATCTACTTGAGATCATATATATTTTTAAAAGCTTTGATTGATAAATTATGAATTGTTTTGGATGTTTTGAAGTATATGTGATTGAATTGAGATTTTACAAAGTTTGGGTGATATAAAAAAGAAATATTGAGAGTGTTTTCAAATATTTTGATTTGAAAATAGGTTCCTTATAAGTCATATAGATTCTTGATATACACTCAGGAATATTAAAATGTATATTGAAAATTTATAGTGGTTGTTATATGTAAAGTCTACGGCTTGAAACGTAACATATTTTGAATATGTAGACACTTTAATGATTATTGATTATCTTACTTATCTTTCATACAAAAAGCTTAAAACCAAACTTCCATCATACAAATTCTAATAGAAAATATTAAATTTTTATCAATACAACACTTCAAAAGATTTTCCTCACCCCAAGAAAATCATAATGCTCTAACATTTTAGGATAAACATCAAAATAACGTATTCTTATTTTATTACTTGTAGGTCACTCACGAAATATACTCCTATATACCCACCTCCTTACTTTTCAGTTTCAGATAAATTAAGTTACTTTAGTGATTTGCGTGGTGATGGTACTATCAAATTTTAAAAGATTCAGGTATAATTCTAACTGTAATTTAAGTTCACTGGTATTGTATAATTAGTTTTTATATTATATTTATTTTTCTGAATGAAATGGATTTATAAAGTTACGAAACTTGTACAACTAATATTTAAAGTTTTTTTATTTTTGAAAGTCTTTTAAATATATTAAAATTTTCACTACTTTTATCTACTTGAGATCATGTATATTTTTAAATGCTTCGATTGATGGATTACGAATTGTTTTGGATGTTTTGAAGTATATGTGATTGAATTGAGATTTTACGAAGTTTAGGTGATATGAAAAAGAAATATTGAGAGTATTTTTAAATATTTTAATTTGAAAATAGGTTCCTTAGAAGTCATATAGGCTCTTGATATGCACTCAGGGATATTAGAATGCATATTGAAAATTTGTGATGGTTGTTACATGTACAGTCTATCTATGGCCCGAACCGTGGCCTATTTTAAATATGTAGACACTTTAATGATTATTGATTATCTTACTTATCCTTCGTACAAAAAGCTTAAACTAAATTTCCGTCATACAAATTCTAATAGAAAATATTAAAATTTTATCAATGCAACACTTCAAAAGATTTTTCTCACCCTAAGAAAATCATATTGCTCAAACATTTTAGGATAAATATTGTAGATCGTAGGAAAATCATAATTTATGAAACTCGCACAGTAGTTGTCATAGATTGAAACTCTGGGATAAACATTGTATATTATAGGAAAATCACAATCTATAAAATTCTCACAATAATTGTCATATATTAGAGGGGTATCCCGATTCATACGTATATGAGTGGTAGGTGGATCGTTAATTGCAGGAAATTTGTGGTTGAAGGGTTAAAGAGCTTCATGATTGATAGCTATCTTAGGAGCCACAATTATATTATAAGAAGAGTTAAAGAGTTTTAAGAATAGTTATGAACCCCTGATTATAACACCTGGTCTAAGTTTGTCAATAATATTGTCTGCTTTGGCCTAATATTTGGGACCTCATGGTTTTGTTCTTAAAAATGAGTTATCCTCAAAACTTTTCAAGAGGTCACACATCTTGGTACTGCTCTCATTCAAACATGCTTAACTGCGTAGTTCTTGGAAATAAACCATCACCCATCCTAAAAAGCCTTATTAACAACTTGGTTCCAACTTTACATATATAGCTCAGTAACTTTATCTCCCATTCTGATATGGGATTCTATTCATTCCTACCCCCTGTCATCCTAGAAGCATGCCAGAAACTGCTCTTTACTCAGGCTCCCTCGCCCCAACACCATTTTCCGTCCTCATCAAATCAGGATGTTACAATGATTTTATGAAGTGTATTATTTAATTGATATAAACGTGACTCATGACTAAGGGAGTAATGTGAGTTACGACATAATTTTTTATATGAATTTGATATGTTTAAACGAATTCCGATTTGATAATTTTGATACGAATAATAATCGGATCTTATTCATGTTGTATGATTAATAATCACATCGAATTCGAGGTTGATATTTTGAATCCATTTATCTATTTAAGATACGATTAAAATATAATTAATTAAATGAATAATCGTATTTAAATAAATAATTATTAATATAATAATTTTATTTATTTATATTTTGATATTTAGTTTATATTTAAATAAATAAATAAATTATATTTTATGTTAATTAATTAAATTAATTAAATAAATTAAATATAATTTTCGATTCAATCGTATATCTAAATTAAGAATTTCTAACACGAATAATAAATTAATTGAATTCGGATTATTATAAAAAAATATTATAAATTTATTAATAATATAAAAATATAATATATTTATTCAAATTATTATTTTTATTCATTACAAATCATCCGTGAAAAAAATATTATGATATTATATCAATTAATAGATTCAATTTTAAAATAAATAATTTAGAAAGAGATAATGGAGAATCTTTAACAGATAGAGACTCTTTGATTTTCTATCTGTCTCATTACCTGCTTCTAAATTATTTTATGTATTTTAAAGTTAAACCCATCATAATATTGAAAAAATAATACCAACCAAGAGCTTTAAATATTTGTGATAAAAGTAACTTCTATACATAATATCAATGGCAACATAATACTGTCTGAATATTCTATACGTACTTTTATAGGGCAATAACGAAATTTACAGAACCGTACCCTCATTTTCCTTTATTTATTCTCTCTACCCTTAGGAGAATCAAACCGCAGACTCATATAAGCCCCAAACCACTGATCCAGTACGCTTGTATTCTGTCTTTCTTGCTCTCCAGAACGCAGAGGGTAAGGGACGAGAGAAGCAAAGAACCGCATCGTTTCGTCGCGTCTTCGTCGAACATTTCTACTTCCAAAAACATCAAAGGGTAAGACTTTAGTGAACTTCGCAGATTCACAATTTACGAATTGCATACAAAATCAATTGTGGCTAATAGGATTATCTCTTTTATTGTCTTTTATTGTGAGATCTATATATCTAGGGATGAATAATATATGTAGTTGTGTAATGTTTCTGTTTTATAAGGTAGTTAACGTTTGGATTTGCTGTCGTTTGTATCCTGTTGCTTGCTTCTTGTAATTAATACAATGATTTTTGAATTTTAATAGGAAGATTGGGTCTAATAGGTTTTAGCTTGATTCAGAACTCCTTTTGGATTTCAGTGAATAAAAAATGTAACTGGTAGATGGGGAATTGAAGAAAATATTGTTGTTTCATGGAGGAGTATGACTCCTTGATCTGTTTTAAGATCACTAATTGGTGGGTGAAAAGTTTGTTAGATGAATTAATTTAGCCTAACTGCATTTTTGGGATTATAGAACTGAAGTTCTTATGGTAATAGATGTTGGTTTTCTATATTATGTGAATGGGTTTAGGGTAATTTGGGGAGGTGATGGCGTCAAAGCTGCAGCAGTTGCAATCCAAGGCGTACCAAGCATCAAAGTTTGTGGTACAGCATGGAAATGCCTATTACAAGCAGTTGTTGGAGCAAAACAAGCAATACATTCAGGAGCCACCCACCGTGGAGAAATGCAACTTGTTGGCAAAACAATTGTTTTACACTCGTCTTGCTAGGTTATTCTCTTAATACCTTTCTTATCTTGGCATTTCACTGAGACTTTTATTTGTGTTTGGCAAAACTATGCTTGACCATGAAATGGCAGTAGTTGTCTTGAAACCATGTCTAATTCAGATGACTTAAAATTTTTCAAGTCAAAGTATTTAACTATTCATAGTATTTGGAGGGGAACATGCTATATTTTATTTAACTACTACACCCTATTGACTATTGATGTCTAGAAGTTGTAGGTTCCTAATTGTTTCATAGTTATCATGTGTACTTGTTAGCCCCTTGTTTTCCAAGTAAAAATTCATCTTGCTAATTGAGATGTGTGAAATATATGTCCATTATTTACCGAACCTGATGGTCAATCTTTTTCTTCTAGCTATATTGTTGCTAACTATGCATATGCTATGTTGGTCTGTTTTCCTTGCTTTACATTATTTATCATCTTTTCAGGAACTCGGTATGGCATTTGATTGTGTTACGGTCTTGTAACATATAAGAAACACGGTTCAGTGCTAAGTGTTGAAATTATTTTGACTACAAGGCTATTTGGACGATGAAAACATTGTTGTTCATGCAAAGCTGCTTGATTTTGTTTTACCTCTTTCCATTTATTTTTCATGATAGTTATCAACATCATACGACTTGCAATAAAAATGTCTTTACTTATCTGCGTATGCAATTTTTTATAACCTATTGCATTTTGTCGTAGAATTGATGTCATCAATCTTTATTTTCTCAAGATATGTCTACGAAAATTTCAAAATGATGGCATGGACTTAAGAAATCTCAAGTACTTTACTAAAGAATTAATAGCCAGTTGAGTATTTGAGCCACTAAAATTGTTAATTCAAAATACAATTTTGAGATTCTGGATTTATGAGATTTTGAATCTCAATGAACTTATTTTTTCTTTCAACTTATGTAAGAATGAATCAAGGTAATATGAGTATCCTAACCATAAGAAAATAACTGATGATTGCCATTGTGATGAGATGTAACCTGACCACTGTTCATTCACAATCTTTATGATAACATTTCTCCATCACTTAGAATAAGCAGTACAGTAGGAAGATATGATGATATATAAAGACTATATACAAAATTTGCTGAAATTTAGCTTGAAAATTACATCTGGTGCCTGTGTATTCAGTCATTATCATTTATGAACTTTATTTCCTTAGTCCTAATGAGGATTTTGTATTGATAAAAAAAGAAAACAATTTCATCAGCGTGTAAAGCTTGGGGCTCTTGTTGGGCGATTTAAAGTTGCTAGGATAATGGTTACTTTGTTCCAATACAGCTGAAATTGTCAATTCTCTTCCTTGTTATGATCAAATTAGTTTCTTGAATTGCAGTCGGGGTTAAGTTGATGACATATCTTATGTTCACTTTTTGAACTGCATAGTGTTTGTCCATTACTCACTGCCGAAGTACCATTTCCAGAAGAATGGTGAGAGAAACATGAAGCAACAAAATTAACTAATAACTTTGAGGAAGAAAATTTAAGAAAAACATGCTGCTAATTAATTCCCTAATGGACATTTTAAAACAGCAAATTTGAATTCGTTTATAAGAATGAATGACAAGAATTATGTGAGTGTGTGTTAATTTGACTCTTTTTTTTTATCTTTCTTACCTCAAACAATTAATGGTTATGTGTCTGATATGATTTCACTCTGCTACTTAATTCCATCCTATAGTAAGCATAGTGCTTCCTTGAGTGAAGACTATTGTTAGTATTTTATTTCATGAAGGCACTAATTTGGGTGACAGTTAGTTTCCCAAATGCATACCATGCTAAACTGTTATACTATAACTCTTCAGTCTTCCCGGACGGCGCGAGGCCTTTTCAAAGGAAGTTGATAATGTCAAGAATTTATGGAAGAGCAGACAAGATTTGAAGGTTGAGGATGTTGGCATTGCTGCTTTGTTTGGTCTGGAGTGCTTTGCCTGGTTTTGTGCCGGTGAGATTGTGGGAAGGGGATTCACTTTCACTGGTTACTATGTCTGAGCACAATACTTGGTTGGATGTGTTTAGGTGAAAGGATGTGTAAGCTTCTCGTATCATTTGTGTGGTTGAATCCCGAGTACCCTACAAGCAAATTTTGTTGTTTAGCTAAATTTTTGAAGCTGAGAAATCAGTTGGTAACAATGGTAGTCTCAATAATTTTGTATTCAATGGTACTTTGATAAAACCTTCATGTTATTTTGTTATCTGCATAAGAAATACTTGTATTGCTACCCATGATTGATGATAAAGAGTGCAAGTTATTAAGGCGCATTATTAAGGGCACTTACGTTGGCTTGATAGTAGTTAATCAGTCTCTCTAATCCATTTATTGTGTAATGAATTATGATAGTTTATTGTTACACTCCAATAATGTTAATGTAGATTTAAGTAACTCAAACAAAGACCTAATTGAACGTTCCTCCCAAATAATCTTTGTCTGATTGTTGAATATATATGGTAATTTTCTTTTGCAGTGGATTGTGTTTCTTTTTGTGATTGCACCTACTGTGGTAATAGTATCACAAAAGACAATACTGCATCTGTCGCCAGTCTGAATATTTCAGCTTGTGAATGTTTGAAAATTTCACTGATATACCTGAAATATGGCCACGGGTTCTGAATATTATGCTACGGCTCAAGTACCTGGCTTGTCTCTTCGAGAACGCCTATATGAATTGCCCAAACTTGCTCACTGTTCGGGGCCATGTCATCTTATTATGGACTGGTACTTGAACATTCGTGAAATGATGCATTATAAGTAGAATAATAAATGATTTCTCCTAAAAGTTGGTGATTATTAATTTTAAATGAGTAATTATTTATCTTAAAATATATTTTAAATAAAAAAACATAAACAGTGAAAAATATAATAAATATATGTAAATTTATTTTGAAATAAAAAATTTGGAGCTTGTAGTATCATTAATTTTAAATATCAGAAAATTTTTATAAAAATGAGAGTTGGAAATTGGTGATTACAGAATATTCTTTCTTTAAAGAAGAAAGACAAATATTCGGTGAATAATTTTTAGAAATGTTATTTATTTTTTAAAGAATATTTGTGACAAATATCTTTAAACTTTTCAAAAATATCATTTATTTTTTATTAAAATATTTTTGATAAATATATTTTATATAGTTTAGAGAAGTAACAAATATTTCTTTTAATAAGGACAAAAATATTGACATGGTATAAATTCCTAAAATAATATTAGCTTTTATTGTATAAATTCCTAAAAATTTAGAATTATTAAATTAAGATATAATATATTTATTTATATCAAATAAATTTTACTCAAATTATTGAATTACTTTTTAAAAATATTTAAAATTTTTAGTTCTTATTCTTATCTAATTTTTATTTTTAATTATAATTTATCCTATCTAATTTTTTATAGTATATTTAATAATTTAAATCAAGCTAAATTCATAATTTATAATATTTTCGTTTATATTTCTTTGTTATTATTATAAATAATACAATTTTATAATTTAAGATATTAAAATATATTTCAAATAATAATTTTTTACTGTATTTTTATTAAATTAATTTTATGAAGATTTTTTGAATTGATTGTTAATGTATATGAGAAGCAAACAAGCAGTAAATTCTTATAACGATGTTGTATGGTTTTTGAAAATTTTGACCGTGTAATGTACTCCATGCGAAATGTATATTTTTTAACATAGTCGCATTTTGTATAATATTTAAGGGTGACTTTTATTCTTAAATTAGTATTTGATAAATTTATTTTTAAAAGTGTTTATGAATATAAAATTATAAATTCAATAATTTTTATAATATAAAGTATTATGGTTATTTTATATATTTAATGAGTTTAATTCAAATATTTTAGAATATAATTTATAAATTTTAAATTAATATGTTTAATTTTAAAATATTTTAAATTATGAGTTCAGTTTGATTTAAATTATTAAATATACTATAAAAAATTAAATAAGATAAATTATAATTATAATTATAATTAAGAATTAAGAATAAAAAGTGAATAAGAATATATATTGAATATTTAAAATAATTTAATAATTATTAATTTTATATGATCTTAAAGAATATATTTAAAAAATAATTCAATAATTTATTCGTTTGAATCAGAATTATTTGATATTAATAAATATAGATATCTCAACTTTAAAATTTTAAAATCTTAAGAATTTTTATGATAGTAGCTAATCTTATTTTTCACTACTTAATGATAAAAATTAATATTCTTTTTGTTATTAAGAGAAAGTTGTTCAATTGAAAAGTGATGGGTTTATATAAGAGAATTTTCTGCAAACACGTAACACTCTAGTCCTAAAGATGTAACATCCGACCCAAGCCCTATCATCTTTATTGGATACTTTTGACTCTGCATCAGGGTATTATGATACCCAACCCTCAACAAGATTCGTATCAATTTAGGTACGGAAGTGTGTATGTTCCTAGGAACTCCTGACCCTGACTCGCACATATCATCAGCATTAAAAATAAGAATGATTAGAAAATACAGGAAACTTTGTGATCAAAGGAATTGCCCCGCCACTAAGGGTTATTTGTGTCATACCCTAACCTATGAGTCCTATACGTGACAACCGTCACAGACCTTTAAGATATACTCAATTATCATAATACGCCATGTGAACCTCTAAGGCTTATTAAAAGCTTGTTTTCAAAAACATTTTACACAGCACTTCTAAATAAATCCAACCCAACACCCAAACTTTAAATCATTTCAAAAATACCACAAACATTTCTATAAGAGATAATTTAAATCATTTTCACAAACATATCATCAAAATATAAAAGTATCAGATCTCAGACAAATTAAAAATAATATCAAATCAGTTTATACATTCGTTTTCATTTCATAAATAAAAATATAGATCTAATTCATAAAACGGTTCCAGTGGACTAGACTTCTCTAAGTGAGTCGATTGCAAGAGAATACTTGTATTTCTCTATCCCAGAAGAATCACCACCACCGCTAGCCGTCAACTAAGCGAACTTGAAACTAAGGGGTGAGGGAGTGAGTATACAGGAGTATACTCCGTGAGTGAACTAAAAGTAAACATAACAAATAAAAGTTAATTTATAAATAGAAAGTAGATCAAAAATATGTTACAAACAATTCGATAAAAGAAATAAACATTTATTTTATTTTGAAATCTTAAATCATATATTAAAAATCATTGGACTGGCTACCTTTTTCAGTGATTACCTGACCTTGGGCATTTCAAAACCATTAGTAGGTTTTATATGCAATAAATCATGCTATTTATAAAAATAGATTTTTGAATGTAAAGAATAAAATATGCATGATTCAGTTTTATAAAAACAAGCTCACAATTGACGTTCGTCTCGGATTAGCCACGGGGTGACATCCATGACTAACCCAATGAGATTCACAGGTGGTCGAATCACAACTCCACTACAATAATACATCTCCATACACCACCCTCACCTGTGAAGTCTCCACTCACCTAGGTGACCTCTCTATCAGGCCGACCCGAGACTACCTTCCCTGTAGCTACAGTAATCAATCTCGACCCTTATGACCATCATCACCAAAAATGTATATACCAATAACCACATGTCACAAATATCCATCACGATATCAATAAATTAAAAACATTTATATGTAAGACCATATCCATCAAATATAACTCATTCTGGCCTTCGGCCATCAAAGTATAAGCATATTCATCAAATACCCATGAATATCCAAAAATGCAAATATGTATGTGTAAAACAAAAGCAATATACATAAAGATTGTTTAAAACATAATGAGTGTTCATATAAGAGCATTCAAAGGAATTTTAAATCAATAAAAATATTAAAATATTCACTCACAGCTTAGGGAGGGTATACACTCCCTAGTTCCCTTCGTTCCTTGAATCGGTATGCGGATTCCTCGCTCGCGCTTTGTCGCCTAATCACATATACCAAGGTATGTCAATATACATTTCTAATATGAGAAAGACGACGTGTATACATGATATGCATGATAGTCCGGGTTTTTCTAAAATCAAAAAATACATGAAATCAACTAAATCCTTAGTTACTCGCATAAATGCCTAAATATTAACGCTAAGAATCCACATTGCTATTGTATTAGCATTATTTGGATCGATTTCATAATTAAGACCTGCGAATCCCACAAGCTCATCGAAACAATAACCTCAGTTACTGTTTATGTTTGCTCAATATTTCTAAATTACATCTATGACTTCTTAACGACCTGCTGGGTTATTCTATAATTTATCTAGCATACAAAAGCTATAATGTATGCGTCAAAACTATCGAAATCTACTCTAATAAACAATAAAACTGATACGAATGAAAGTTAATAAAACACAAAATGAAATATACAAACAGGTTAGAAATGATGCTATGAACCTTGTGGTATGGTCGGTTTTCTCCAATTTGGCCTCAAACTCAAAAAGCCCTAAAATAGAGTCCGAAACCCTAGCTCCTCAAACTCGATTTCTATGCTCCAATCGTCAAATCAAAGCCTAAAGTGTGTTTAATGCATGAAATGAAGTGAGAAATTAAGAAGAAATCAAAGAAAACACAAAAGTGAGGAGATGGGTTTGCATAATAGAGGAGAGAATGAAGGAGAGGAAGAGAAGGAGAGAAAGCAGAAGAAAAATAAGGAAAAATGATCTCAGCCCCCATATTTATAATGAGAGGGTGAAATTATCATTTTATCCTTAAGAAATATAAAGGAGAAGCTTCCAAAAATTACAAATTTAATATTTTACACCGATTCGATCGAATAAATCGAGAAATTTATTCGATCGAATATGAATTCGATCGAATGAACTGGGTTTCGATCAAACGAGTCTGGCACTTTTGAAGTTAGAGAGCTCCCCAAATTTTTGTTCGAATGACACCATCGATTCGATCGAATGAATTTGGGACCAAAATTTTTTAGGGAGTTCCTCCAAATTTTGTCCGAACAATCCGTTCTTCATTCGAACAAAATGTTCTATTCATTCGAATGAATTTCCCATTCGTTTGAATGGTTCAACCCATTCGTTCGAACAAATTACATATTTTCTCTCAAATCCTTCTCTTAATTGGAAAATATCATTGGGGTCCCACTCAAAATAAAACTTACTTTTAATTACGTTGAGGTCCCTGTGTTCACGACCTCAAAACTCTATCCTAACAAACTCTAATCCCCAAAATAAATATTCAGTCATGACGGCGTGTCAACTATGTACAATACAAGCATAATTAGGGGTGGGCAAATTTAAATCGATCCGCTCCAAACCGATCCAAATCGCTTAATTGGATTGGTTTGGATCGGTTTGAATCTATGTTGGATTGATCTCTGGATTG
>JAVXUL010005997.1:0-12648 GCA_035590515.1 Trichilia minutiflora | reverse complement strand
GAAATTCAAACTTTTAGATGGTAAACACGTGGACACACCTATGAGTTCATCCACCTCTTTGAACAAAGATGAGCAAGACAAGGGTGTTGACTCTAAGCTTTATAGGGACATGATAAGATCATTGTTATATTTTACTGCAATTATACCCAACATTTTATATAGTGTGTGTGTATATGCACGATTTCAATTAAACCCCAAACAACCTCATTTGAGTGCTGTGAAAAGAATATTTTGATACCTTAGAGGCACACCTAACTTGGGATTGTTTTATCCTAAGAATAATTTATTTGATCCGAAAGGTTTTTCGGATGCAGATTTTGGGGGTTACAAAATTGGTAGAAGAAGCACAAGTGGTGCATATCATTTCTTAGGGAATGTATTACTCACATGGGTGAGTAAGAAGCAAAATTCTGTTGCTTTATCTACCACCAAGGCCGAGAACATATTCGTGAGTAGTTGTTACGCACAACTTTTATGGATCAAACATCAATTAATTGACAACGACATGTATGTAGATAGAATTCTCATCATGTGTGATAACACAAGTGCCATAAACCTCACTAAGAATCCTGTACATCATTCATGAACCAAGCATATTGAGATACGACATCATTTTATCTGAGATCATATGCAAAAGAATGATATTTGTATTGAGTATGTTTGTACTGAAAATCAACTAATAGATATTTTTACAAAATCTTTAGATAAAATTCGATTATGCTATTTGATGAACAATCTTGGAATGATGTGTGTTGATTAAACATGTTTTTGATTGTCTTATTTAAATTTGTTCAGTGTTTATATCAATATACATTTTAAATAAATTTGCGTATGGATAATGGATAGTCTTTGTACGTTTTCTATTTGAAAATCCATCATTGTATTGATACCCTAAGCATCATATCAACACATTTAAGTTGACGTATCAACACGTTTAAAACGTGCTAGAGTATTGGAAGAACGTATCGATACCTTTCCAAAAGGTATCAACACCTTCGAGATGGAGATACTGAATTTTGCGACTTAATGTATCGATACATTCATGTTTTACTTAAAACGTATTATCAACTATGGATTAAGGAGAGTAATATACTTAAGACAGCCTTTCGGACTTGCTATAGTCATTATGAGTTCCTTGTAATGCCGTTTGGGTTAACTAATGCCTCACCTGCATTCATAGATCTCATGAATCGGGTATTTTATCCTTATCTCGATAAGTTTGTGATTGTTTTCATCGATGATATCCTAGTTTACTCGAAGAACAAGAAAGAATATGCTCAGCATCTACGGATTGTACTGTAGACACTCTGAGAGAGAAGACTGTATGCAAAGTTTTTGAAATGTGAATTTTGGCTTCAAAAAGTGGTATTCTTGGGATATGTGGTCTCAAGGGAAGGAATTTTTCTTAATCCTCGTAAGGTTGAAACTATTGTATAGTAAGAAAGATCAAAGAATGTTACGGAGATTAGAAGTTTCCTAAGATTGGTAAGCTACTACATAAAGTTTGTTGAAGGTTTTTCTCTGATAACTGCCCTACCAACATGCTTAACGAGGAAGGATGTTAAGTTTGAATGGGATGAAAGATGTGAGCAGTGTTTTCAGGAATTAAAGAATCGTGTTACCTCAGCTTCGGTGTTGACACTACCTATTCTTGGAGAAAGATATGTAGTATTTAGTGATGCCTTCAGACGAGGGCTGAGTTGTGTTTTAATGCAGAATGGGAAGTTAGTTGCCTACACTTCAAGGTAGTTTAAGAAGCATGAAGAGAACTATCTAACCCATGATCTATAGTTAGCTACTGTTGTTTTTGTTTTAAAAATTTGGAGACATTACTTGTATGGAGAGAGGTGTCAGATTTTTATTGACCACTAGAGTCTAAAGTATTTGCTCACTCTGAAGGAACTGAACTTGAGGTAGAGAAGATGTCTGAAACTGATTAATGACTATGATGTGGTGATTAATTATCATCCAGGAAAGCCAATGCGGTGACAGACACCTTAAGCAAAAAATCTTTAGTAACAGTGGCGTATATTCGATCAGTATACCTTTCATTATTACTAGAATTGAAGAACCTGCGAATGATATTAGAGTGCGATCAAGATAGCTCAATGTTAACCAATTTTGTTGTGAAACCGACTCTACGGGAGCAGATAAAGGAAAGGCTGATGCAAGATATGTGTACCAGAGTTAATGAAAGTTTGTCAGAGAATTATGAATGATGATGTTGGAGACTTCTACATCTCTCAAGATGGGGTCTTAACATTGAGAGGTAGGGTATGTGTACCAGCAGGTAATAAACTGAGAAATACTATTCTGGAAGAAGCTCATTGTTCAACTTTTGTAATGCATCCTGGTAGCACGAAAATGTACAAAACCATCAAAGAGAGCTATTGTTGGTCTGGAATGAAAAAAGACATCACAGAATTTGTTGCCACGTGTATGATATGTCAACAAGTTGAAGTTGAACATTAGAAACCAGCAGGAACACTCTAACCATTACCTATACCAGAGTGAAAATGAGAACATATCACCATTGACTTTATGATAGGACTGCCATGTACTTAAGCTAGATATGATATAATATGGGTAATTATGGACAGGTTGATTAAGTCTGCACACTTTCTATCCATCAGAACTAAGTATCCAATTGAGAAGCTAGCAAAGTTATATATGGCAGAGATTGCAAGGTTGCATGGTGTACTTGTGATAATTGTGTCATATCGAGATCTTCATTTTACATCTCGATTCTGGCCTAGTCTCTAGAAAGCTATGGGTACGAGGTTGAACTTTAGTTCTGCATTCTACCCTTAGACAGATGGACAGTTAGAGAGAACCATCCAAACATTAGAAAATATGCTGAGAGGGTGTGTATCAGAGTTTTAGGGAAGTTAGGATCGGTATTTGCCATTGAATGAGTTTGCCTACAATAACAGCTATTAGTCCAGCATAAGAATGGCACCATACGAAGCTCTGTTTGAAAGAAAGTGTAGAATTCCTTTATGTTGGGATGAAGTAGGCGAAACAAAACTAAACAATGATGAGTTAATTGAAGCCACCATTGAGAAAGTGAAGATTATTCGAGACAGGTTGAAGATAGCACAAGATAGACAGAAATCGTACTCAGATAATAGAAGAAGGGACTTAGAGTTTGATATGGGTGAGCAAGTGTTTTGGAAAGTATCACCCTAAAAAGGAGTAATTCGATTTCAGAATCGAGGAAAGTTTCACCCAAGATTTATTAGACCCTACAGAGTCATTGAGCGGATTGGTTCAGTAGCATACAGATTGGAGCTACCATCAAAAATATAGAGAATACATAATATTTTTCATGTATCAACGTTGAAGAAGTATATTCTTGACCCCTCTTATGTTATCCATTTACCTGCTATTAATTTGAGAGAGGATTTGAAGTGTGAAGTACAGTCGATGGCCAAACTTAATTGTCAGGAGCGGATATTGAGGAGTAAATAAAGTCATTCCTATAGTAAAGGTTATATGAAGGAGTGATGATGTTAAAGAGATGACTTGGAAGCCTGAGCTTCAGATGCAGTGTCAGTATCCCCATCTCTTTCAGTACTACGGTACGTTGAATTTTAGGGACAAAATTCTTTTAAGAGGGGTAGATTTGTGAGCCCCGTGCCTAGATTCTAAAGGTATATCGATAATTTTACACTTTAACTATACATGTAATTGTATACCGATTTTCTCCCTCATTTCCCTCCTCTTCTCCTTTCTTCCTCCCGTATTTTGTTCTTTCCCTCTCTCACTACGTCTTCATCATATTTTGTCGAATCCTCAATTTTTCATCGTTTGTCATTGATATTCCTCGCGTCTAACTCCCCGGGAGCATCAATTTGGTAGTAGAAATACGGAATCAAAAATAGACATATAGGGTTTTCAGAGGAAATTTTAAGGTTTTTTGATTTCTGAGCGAAACCGAGAAAAATCGATGATATTATGAGGTTCGTAGTGTCATTCCTAACTTATCTGTATCTTTTATTTCGTATTTTATCAATTTTTATAAAATGGATATTACTGTACACTCGTAGGGTTTTCGTTAGATTTATTGTCCATATTTTAGTTTTCATGCATTATTTGGGTTGTAGTGAAGTCGGGAGAATCGTAGGATACTAGAAATACAAATTTGGAGAAAGTATGTTGATATAAACAATAATCAAGGTTACTGTTCCAACGAGTGTGTGGGGTTCACATGTCTAAATTACGAAACCGAGTCAAATTATGCTAGTGTATCTCCAATGTGGATTCGTGGTAGTAACGTATAGGTAATTAGATGAAAAATAAGAATTTAACCGATTTCATGTATTAACTGTTTTTAAGAAAAACTCGGGATTAGCATGCATTTCACGCATAGAAGTTTTATGTGAGGTTTAGAATATGTATTGATATGTTTTTGATATATATGAATAGGTGATGGTGTGCTAGCGAGAAACCCACGAGACATGTCGAGAAACGAGGGGGATTAGGGAGTGTATACCCACCCTAAGTAGTGAGTGAACCTTTTTATGTTTTCGTTAATTTAATAAAGATCTTGTTTTTATATTTATCAAGATGAATAAATGATTTATAAATGATTTTGCTATTTACTCTTGTTTATGCGAAAGTGTGCATATGAATGTTTATATGATTTTATACTGAAATGTGATTTGTATAATGTATTTGAATGACTTAATGTATGGGCTTACATGAATGATGACCGAGGGACAATTTATGATATACTATGCCTTGATGGTGATTATTTGGATATTGTGATATACATATTGGTGATGACGGCCTTGAGGGCTGGGATATTTACTATAGCTACAGGATATGTGGTAGCCTGGGAGAGATTACCAGTATGTGGTCCCCTAGGTGAGTGCAGTATATGGTAGCCTAGGATCGGCTTGATAGAGATGTCGCCTAGGTGAGTACGGGAGACTTCACAAGGGGGGTTGTTATATGGTGTTATATTATTATGTTAGAGATACGATTTGACCACCTGTGAGTCTCATAGAGGATAGTCACAGACGTCACCAGGTGATTACTTGAGACAACATCAGTGGTGGGCTTATTTCCTGAAATGATGCATGTTTTATTTTTTTTCATTTAAAATAACCTTTTATTAAAATAGTATTATTTTTATTTGCATATAAAACCAACTGACGGTCTCGGGATGCTTAGGGCCAGGGTAATCACCGAGAAAGACAACCATCCCAATGACTTTTGATATATGCTTTGAGGTTTTCATACTAAAAGAACTTCTTTGAATTAAATTATTTTAAGTTGTGTTCGAGATATGTTTTCCTACCTTATATATTTTTAGTTCACTCACGGAGTATACTCCCGTATACTCACTCCCCTCACTTTTCAGCTTCAAGTTTAGAGAGTTTCGTGCGTATCCAGGTGGTGGTGGTACTTCTAAATGCTAAGGTGTTTCAGGTATACTTTTGGAATCCGACTCACTTAAATAAGTTAGTAATCCACTAGATTTTTGTTTAAAAGTTTGTATTAATGTTTATTTATTTTTCTAAAGATTGTAAAAGGATTTGTAAGCTTTTTATTTGAATTTGATTTTTAGGTGGATTGACCTCCTATGGATTTATATTTGGATGGATTCTTTTATGAAATGATTTGTATATAATTACATTTTAAAATGTTTGTGATTGGTTGAGAAAGCCATTGTGTAGTTTGGATATTGGTTGGAATTATATTGGGAGTGTTTTATGAAATGATTATGAAAAAGGTTTTGTAAAGGCCTTACAGGCTTACAGGAGGTATTTTGGTGATTGCATATACCTTGAGAGTATGTAGCGGTTGTCACATATGGGATCCACGGGTTAGGACGTGATAATTTTATTGGTATCAGAGCATTTAGTTTTTAAACAGTTTTGAAAACACCCAAACTTAATTTTTTAAACTGAAATTTTGAAAATTTGTATGTATGAATTTATGGCTTTTGAAAAAATTTCAGTGGACTAAGTGAGTCTAGTCATAAGAAGCACCAGCACCATGTTTTAGGTGTATATTTGAATTTCGTGTTCTCTTTGTAGTAGAATGTCTTCAAGACATAGGCGAGGTTGAGGTAGACCGTAAAGAGAGGTTGTACTCGATGTCAAAGAAGAGGCTATGCCGTATATATCTCAACCTGAACCCGAGAAACAGCATGAACCTCCTCTGTCTCAATACTATCAACTGGGCATGTGAATGCCTCCAAATATGCCTCCTGAGGTATGGACTACCTTTATGACATACTGGAATGCTCAAGCTACTGAAGTATCCGGATCGGCTTCAAAGTGTCTAAATTGATTAAAGAGATTCGATAGTTGGGAAGTGTGCCTTTGGAGGTACTACGGATGCGATAGAAGTCAATCGATGGTTTAGGAAGCTGGAAAGTAACTTGAATGATATAAAACTGGAGGATAGGTACAAGTTAAAAGTGGTTGTTCGACTTTTAGAAGGTAGTACATCTACTTGGTGGGCGAACGTACAAGCTAGAGCCTCAACACAGTTGACTTGAGATCAGTATTTCAACCCCTTTCACTATAATCAAAAGAAGCAAGAGTTTATACGACTGAAGCAGATGGGTAAGACAGTGACAGAGTATGAGACTCAGTTAAGGGAGGTGGTGGAATTTGTGTCAAAATTTGCTTATGAAAACAGCCTGTGTGCTAAGTTTGAAGAGAGTCTAAACTTTGAGATTCGTGAAAAGATGTCATTGTCAGGAAATCAGGGGTACAAAAAAATGATTCAGATGACCCTTTAAGTTGAGAATCTAGCAGGAGAAAGAAGATCGAGGAGTCAGTTTTAGAAGAGAAGAGATTTGAGTATACAAGTAGGTTTTTTATCTAAAAAGAGTCATAGCAGTGGTTCATCTAATGGTGCCTCTACTACTAGTCCTGCAAGTATTTCTTCATATTCTCCTTAAGGTCGAGGACCCTCGAGGTTTAGATCATCAGCTCAGGAACAGACTTAAGGATAAAAACATAGTTAGAGTATAGACACGTGTCTCAATTATCGACTATACCATACAGGCCCGTGCCATCAACCACTAATGTGCGACCACTGTAGAGAAGTAGGGCATATAAAGATGTGTTGCCCTAAGTTAGGGAGAGCAGAAAGGGGTGGTTAGACTAGCTAGTATCCTTCACACCATAAGTAACCACTAGCTGAGTAGCCTGCAGTTTCTGTAGGTAGAAGATCAGGATTGGGCAGTTCATCTACAACATCCCGTGGTGCTCAGAGAATGCAAGATAGAGTTCAAATCAGAGTTTTTGCATTTAATTAGAAGTAGACACAGGCTAACCCAGATGTAGTGATCGGTATGATTACTATTTTCAATCAACCTAAACACGTGTTGATAGATTCGGGTTCTAGTAGATTATTTATCAATACTACTTTAGTGCCTCATGCTAGTGTTCTATTGTCACCCCTAAATCAAAAAATAATAGTTTGTACCCCTCTAAGCCAAAAGTTGTTGAGAAAGACCGTGTATATAGATTGTGTTGTGATAGTGAATGGAGTTGAACTGATAGTAGACCTGATTTCTTTGAAAATGGAGGATATTGATGCGATAATGGAAATGGATTAGTTATAAAGACATCAAGCAATAAGAGATTACTTCGCCAAGCAAGTTGTATTCAAAAAACCAGGGGAATTAGAGATAGTTTTTGCAGGTGAGCGGAGTATCTTATCTGGTAGCATAATTTGTGATATGAAAGATCGTAAATTAATAGGGAAAGGGTACTAAAGATATTTGGCATATGTTATAGATACGATTGCCTTTGAGTATTCAATTAACCAAATTCCAGTAGTGAGAGAGTTCTCAAATGTATTCCCAGATGAGTTACCAGGAATACTACCAGAACTGGAATTCGACTTCAGTATTGACTTAGTTCTCGGTACTACGCCAATCTCGATGCTAGCTTATCGAATGGCACCAATTAAACTTAAGGAAATAAAGGTGCAACTTTGAGAATTGATTGACAAGGCTTTCATCCAACCGATCATATCATCTTGGGGTTCATCGGTCTTGTTTGTTAAGAAAAAGGATGGGACTCTGCGGTTATATATAAATTATCAACAGTAGAATCAGGTCAGTACCCATAATAGGTACCCATTACCCAGGATTGATGACTTATTTGATCAGTTGCAGGGATCAAGTGTGTTCTCAAAGATTGATTTGAGATCAGGGTACTATCAGTTACGAATCAAGGAGAGTGATGTAGTTAAGACAGCCTTTTGGACTCGCTATGGTCATTATGAGTTCCTTGTAATGCCATTTGGGTTAACTAATGTCCCAGCTGCATTCATAGATCTCATGAATCAGGTATTCTATCCTTTTCTTGATAAGTTTATGATTGTCTTCATCGATGATATCCTGATTTACTCGAAGACCAAAAAAGAGCATGCTCAGTATCTACGGATAGTATTGCAGACACTGAGAGAAAGAAGGTTGTATGCAAAATTTTTGAAATGTGAGTTTTGGCTTTGAGAAGTGGTATTCTTGGGACATGTAGTCTCAAGAGAAGGAATCTTTGTGGATCCCCGTAAGGTTGAAGCTATAGTATAGTAGAAACAACTAAAGAATGTCACTGAAATCAGAAGTTTCTTGGGATTGATAGGTTACTATAGGAAGTTTGTTGAAGGCTTTTCTCTGATAGCTGCTCCACTGACATGCTTAACAAGAAAAGATGTTAAGTTTGAGTGGGATGAGCATAATGAACAAAGTTTTCAGGAATTAAAGAGTCGTCTCACGTTCGCTCTGGTATTATCACTACCTGTTCCTAAAAAGGGATATACAGTATTTAGTGATACCTCCAGACAAAGGCTAGGTTTTGTTTTGATGTAGAATGGGAAGGAAATTACTATACTTCAAGATAGCTCAAGAATCATGAGAAGAATTATCTGACCCATGATCTAGAATTGACAGTAGTTATTTTTGTTCTGAAGATTTGGAGACATTACCTATATGGAGAGAGGTGTCAAATTTTCACCGATCATCAGAGTTTGAAGTATTTGCTCACACAGAGAGAACAGAACCTGAGACAAAGAAGATGGCTCAAACTAATCAAGGATTATGATTTGGAAATTGACTATCATCTAGGAAAGGCCAATGTAGTGGTAAACGCTTTAAACAGAAAGTCTTCAGTAATAGTGGCGTATATTTGATCAATATACCTTCTATTGTTACTAGAATTGAAGAACCTACGAGTGACATTAGAGTATGGTCAAGTTGGCTTGATACTAGCCAATTTTATTATAAGACCGACACTGAGAGAACAGATAAAAGAAAGACAGATGTATGATCTAGAGTTAGTAAAAGTCTACTAGAGGATTATGAATGGTGAGGTTGGAGAATTATACACTTCTCAGGATGGAATTCTAACATTAAGAGATATGGTATGTGTACCCTCAGATGATGAACTGAGGAATACCATCTTAGAAGAAACTCACCATTCGACCTTTGCAATGCATCCTGGTAGCATAAAAATGTCCTAAACTATCAGTAAAAACTATTGGTAGTCTGGAATAAAGAAAGACATAGCAGAATTTGTTACCAGATGTATAATGTGTCAATAGGTTAAGGCTAAATATCAGAAGCAAGTAAAAATGCTCCAGCCACTACCTATACCACAGTGAAAATGGGAACACATCACCATAGATTTCATGATAGGACTGCCACATACTCAAACTGGCTATAATATAATATGGGTGATTATTGATAGGTTGACTAAGTCTGCACATTTCTTGTCTATCAGAACTAAGTATCCAATTAAGAAGTTAGCAAAGTTGTATATGACAGAGATTGTAAGGTTGCATAACATACCTGTGACAATAGTATCAGATCCAAATCCTAGGTTTACATCTTGATTCTGGCCTATTCTTCAGAAAGCCATAAGTACAAGATTGAACTTCAGCTCAGTATTTCACCCTCAGACAGATAGGCAATCAGAAAGAACCATCCAGATATTGGAAGATATACTGAAAGGGTGCATATTAGAGTTTTTAGGAAGTTGGGATCGATATCTACTTTTGATTGAATTCGCCTACAACAACAGTTATCAGTCTAATATAGGAATGACACCATACAAAGCTCTTTATGGAAGAAGGTGTAGGACCCCTCTATGTTAGGATGAAGTGGGTAAAAGAAAATTAGACAGTGTAGAGTTAATTAAAGCCACCATTGAGAAAGCGAAGATTATCCGAGAGAGCGAAGATTATCCGAGAGATATTGAAGGTAGCTTGAGACAGACAGAAGTCATACTTGAATAACAAATAAAGGGATTTGGAATTCGATGTGGGTGAGCAGGTATTTTTGAAGGTATCACTTTAGAAGGGATGATTAGATTTTGGAATCGAGGAAAGCTCTACCCAAGGTTCATTGGACCTTTTAGAATTATTGAGAGAATTAGTCCAGTAGCATACAGTTTGGAGCTACCGCCAGATATGCAGAGGATTCATGATGTTTTTCATGTGTCTATATTGAAGAAGTATGTTCCAGACCCCTCTTATATTATTGGATTACCTCTTATTGATTTAAGAGAAGACTTGAAGTGTGAAGTATAGCCAGTCGTTATCGTCGATCACCAAGAATGGATACTAAGGAATAAAACCATTCCTATGGTCAAAGTTTTATGGAGGAGTGATACTATTGAAAAAATGATTTGAAAACTTGAGTTTTAATTGTAACGTCAGTATCCTTATCTTTTTCAATACTAAGGTACTTTGAATTTTAGGAACAAAATTCTTTTAAGGGGGATAGATTTGTGAGCCTCATATCTAGATCCCAGGGACATATTGATAATTTTATACTTTTATTGTACATGTAATTATGCTTGTATTGTACATAGTTGACATGCCATCGTGACTGTATATTTATTTCAAGGATTTAAGATGGTTAAGATAGAGTTTTGGGGTCATAAATACAGGGACCTCAACGTAATTGAAAAATCCAAATTTGGGAGGATTCAAGTAAGATTTTTTATTTTGGCGGGTTCGATCAACTGAATATAGTAATTCGTTTGATCGACACCTTGAGGACTCCCTAAAAAATTTTCTACCTAAGATTCGTTCGAATGAATAGGAGATTTATTTGATCGAATTAGACTTTATTTGAACGAACTAAAATTTATTCGATCGAAGTAGTCCATTTATTCGATCAAGTAAGGATTAGTTCGAACGAAAAAATAGAAGTCCCTTGACATTTCAAAGTGTTGAATGATTTGTTCAAATGATCCTTAGTTTGTTCGATCGAAGTAGGCAGTTTGTTCGAATGAACCCTCAATTCGTTCGATCGAACTATATAAAATGATGATTTTTACCCTCTTCTAAAAGATTCTCCTTTACATCACTTAAGGGAAAAATAATAATTTTATCCTTTTTCTATAAATAGGGAGTCAAGGCCCCAGATTGCATATTTCTTCTTCTTTTCTTCCTTTCCTTCTCCTTTCCCTCTCTCTCACACACGTTCTCTCCTTGTTCTCTCTTTCTCTTGCGCTAATTTTATCACGTTCTCTCCTTGTTCTCTCTATCTCTTGCCCTAATTTTATCACATTCTTGATTTCTCGTTGCCATTCACCCACATTCCCCATTTTTAATTTTCCTGAACCATCAATTTGATGGTGAAAGCATATAAAACGGATATAGGGAGCTAAGGTTTTGGGAAGCCAATTTGGGATTTTTCAACTTCTGAGCGAAACCGAGGCAAACCAAAAATTTTATGAGATTCGTGGCATCATTCCTAACTTGTCTGTTATTTTTATTTTCAATTTTAGTAAAATTTTATAATATGGGTTTTACTGTTCATCCATATAGATTTTGGTAGTTTTTAACAAGTACATTTGGGTTCTCAAACGTTATTTAGATTGGAGCAAGGTCGGGTAAGTCGTTAGGAAGTTTTGAATGTAAATTCAAAAATTTTAGTTAGACGTAAACAGTAATCGAATTACTATTCTGACGAGCCTGTGAGGTCTATTTATCAATTTCATAGAAACGAGTCGAACTACACTAATCTAACTACAATGTGGGTTCGTGGTAAAAATATATATAGATAATTTTAGAAAAACCTGAGGTCAACATGCATTTCATGCATATGATTTTCATTCGAGATTTAGAAGTGTACATTGATATGTTTTAATATGTGTGATTAAGCGACGGTGTACGAGTAAGGAATCCGTGTGACACGTCGAGGAACGAGAAAAATTAAGGAGTGTATACCTTCCCTAAGCTGTGAGTGGACTATTTCTGTTTTGTTATTTTATTTAAAACTTGTTTTGGTTTGATTATAATGATGTGCAAGTATTTTATAAGTGATTATGCATATTACTTCCGTTTATATAAAAATGTGTATAGACGTATATGTTTTTATATGATTTTGAAATGAGATATGATTTATATGATGGATTGGATATGCTTGATATATATATATATTTTACGTGAATGATGGCTATAGGCTAAATTATAATATGTTTATGCCTTGATGATGACTATATGGATATTGATATACTTATTGGTGATAACGACCAAGAGAGCTAGAATGTCACACCCCAACCCGTGGGGCCCACCTGTGACAGATGCCACAGACCTCCAGGGTGCACTCAATCACACCGAATACCCCCTGTAGGCCTGTAAGGCATTCACAAAATCTAATTT
>JAVXUL010005986.1:0-12648 GCA_035590515.1 Trichilia minutiflora | reverse complement strand
TAAAATATATAGATATATATATATATATATATATATATATACACACACACACACATCAATTCAAAAGCAATATTTTTCTCTGAAATACTAGAAATATGGTGGTGGTTAAAACCTTGCACTCAATAGTTACAACAGTATAAACTGAAGTAAAACTCCAGAATAAAATAAAGCTGGCAAACAAATGAAGTGCCACATATTCTCTATACCTGGACATTGTCATAGAGTTCAAACAATGGTACGGCAAGGAGTTTCAAATTTTTGGGCACAGCAAAGTACTCTCTCTCGGACAAGTGAACAAGGAAAAGTTTCTTACACTCCTGTTATAAAATAAAAAATAGGGAGAAAGAAATGGATAAGTAAACACAAAAAAATGCGCAGCAAAGGAAAATAAATATGGATAATGACTCATGAAGCCTGCAATGTTTTGCTGAAAGAAAAATTAAGGTTGTTTAATGTTTTCAAAGAATAAACTACCTTGGGCTTTGTAATGTGGGGAGGGCAGTAAGGATACATTATGGTCTCAAAGTTTGGCCTCCACCAGATTGCTACACATTCACCAACCTGCAACAAGACCACAAACAGACATGAGTGTAATAAAATAATTATATCCCATAACTTGGAATATTCTTGCGAGCTTAAAGAAAGTTGTAAGAAAAGATACAATTCAACAATCTTTTCCAATATATTCAATCACCAGTACACTGTACATAGGAGACTGGTAACATGAAGAAATGCCACTGTTCTCATATACCAGGAAAAATACCAAATGAACATTAACCACAAATGAAGACATGAGAAAACTTAATACTTCCGATACTTCCGATCATTACATTCTTATTTAACAAAAAAAATTCTCTCAGCATTTTCTCTCATGCTAAGAGACATTCCTAGTTACATCTCTTTTTAAGTTTTTCAACTGCACATGTGTACTATCTACAAAATCTACACTCAGATAACAAACCAAGTGAAACAGGTTATAATACCTGCCAATCCGGCACCAGAGCAGGTGAATTCGCACCAAGCTTGCTGGTCAGCTTCCTCTTCAACCCCTCAATTTCTGCCCCAAAAAAACTTGAGAGCTCAGCTATCACAAACAACATTTAAAATTCCTAATAAACGTATATAAAAATAACTCTCAAGAACACAAGATAATATTGGTCCAAAAGAACAGTAGAATCATACCGTTCTCCCCAGGTTTAAGACGCCCACCAGGAAGTTTACAGAATGTGTTTCCAATTTGCAGAAGCAGTATGTGAGGATGATTATGTTCCTGAACCTGCAAGATAGAGCAACATATAGCAACTATTGTTGAAAGTAAATGTTGACCATGACTCATGAATCATATGCTTAATGGCTTCCCAGGCATGCAAACAACTAAGAGAAAAACGATTTTGGTTCATCATTAGCCTTACAGTTTGTAAACATTCTAATTGGTTTACATGGGAAAAAGTGAAAGAATTGTATATTTCTTGATAATTTACAAGAGCCACTGATGGGCTGTTTATATACAATTTTAAGTAGAAAAAGCAATTTTCTACCGCCATAATCCCTAAATTTTAAGAATCAAATATTAACAGCATTCTTAATTTTAAGACGCACTAGTCAAGGAGAAAAATTAGTGTTTTTCTTGGAATATAACACTATTGACTCCCTTTGCAAAAACATCTGCTAGTTGACTCCCTATAAGAACGTATGGTGTGCAAATCAATCGACTCTCTAGCTTCTTCTTGACAAAGTGTCTATCTATCTCAATGTATTTAGTTTGATCGTGTTGCACTGGATCATGTGCAATACTAATAATTGATTTATTGTCACAATAGTCTCATTGGTCCACTCTATGTTATCTTCAAATCCTCCAATATGATATTCAGCCATAACAACTCACAAACACCTTGTGTCATTGCTTGAAACTTAGTTTCTGCACTTGATTAGACTACAATGTTTTGCTTTTTACTTCGCCAAGTCATTAAATTGCCTCCAATGAATGTTCAATAACCTGAAGTAGACCTTCAATCCATAGGAAACCCGCATAATCTACATCTGTGTAGGCTTCAAGAACAAGCTCAGAGTTCCTCTTGAACATTATCCCCTTCCCAGGAATAGCTTTTGGATAATAAAGCACATGGTAGATAGTTTAAAGGTGAATCTTCTTAGGATTATGCATGAATTAACTAATGATGCTAACAGAGTATGCTATGTCTGATCGAGGGTGGGCAAGATAGATAAGTTTTCCAATTAATCTTTGACACATCTCCCTGTCTATTGCTGGTTCTTCAATAGCCTCTCCATGTCTATGATTTGGCTCTATGGGTGTTGTAGCTGATTTGCTTGCAAGCATTCTTATTTCCTTGAGAAGATCTGTAACATATTTTTGCTAGGAAATAAAAATCCCTTATCTGGAATGAGCAACCTCAATCCCAAGAAAATATTTTAACATCCCCAAATCCTTAATTTTGAATTCTTTAGCCAAACATTGTTTCAGGACTTACTTCTCCTTCTCATCATTTCCAGTCACAATAATGTCGTTCATATAGACTATCAAGGCCATGATTCCCCTGCAGTCGAGTGCTTGATGAAAAGAGTGTGATCTCCCTGACTTTGCTTGTACCCCCTAGCTAACATCACCATGGCAAAACTCCCAAACCAGGCACGAGGTGACTATTTCCATCTATATAAGGCCTTCCTTAATTTGTATACCTTATTCCCTTCAACTACTCCAAACCCAGATTAAATACTAATATAGATGTCTTCTTCCACCTCCCCATGAAGGAAGGCATTCTTCACATCATACTCTTGCAAATCCCAAGCAAAATTGGCTACTAAAGATAACAAGATTCTCACGGTATTCATTTTTACAACCGGAACGAAAGTCTCTTGATAATCAACTCCATAAGTTTGAGTGTACCCCTTAGCAACTAGCCTTACTTTGTAACATTCTAATGATCCATCAGCCTTAAACTTCAAGGAAAAAATCCATTTATCTCTGAATACCTTTTTACCTTTTGATAGATTAACTAACTCCCATGTCCCATTCTTTTCTAATGCATCCATTTTAATTCTGATGGCTTTCCTCCATTCTTTCTTAGATAATGCTTCAGATAAAGTGTTTAAATAACAATTTTGTTTAAACTTGTGATAAAGCACCTATGGGATGATAAGAGCTTTTCGAAGGATACAAAATGAGATGGAGGATATAATGATCTTTTGGTATACTCTCGAATTCCTTTTCTCACCGCTATGGATAAATTGTAATCATTTGTTTGAGGTTCAAGGAGTTGATGTTCTATTAGTAAAAGTGGAGTAGGTTCAGATATTGTTACCTTATTCCCAAAAGTCGAGTTAGAAATTTGGACTTGTGCCAAATCAAAAATTGGAGCTTGTTTCCTTGAGTACACTCTTCCTTTCCCGTATCGTATATAATTAAAAGTCTTATTTTCCTATACACGAGACAAAACAGGAGATGCAGGAGACACAACAGGAGACACGGGTTTAGTTTGAGAGCTTATAGAATCGTTTGACATAAGAGATGAAGACGATGAATGGGACGAAAATGAAGATGATAGATCAAGATCGAGATTGAGTAGAAAAAGATCCTCATCTTCCATGATAAAGGACTCCCCCTGAAGATAAAGTTCGATGAAGTATGATTTTCCTTCTGCAAATGTGACATCAACTGATACATAGAGCTTCCTGATGGGTGAATGAAAACATTTGTAACCCTTTTGTATAGACGAGTATCCTACAAAGACACATTTAATGGCTCTAGGATCTAATTTTCCCCGATTATGGAATTGAACAAATGAAATGCACCCAAAAATTCTAGGTGTTAGATTGTTTATGACATTAATGTCAAGATAGAATTTAGAAAGAATTTCCATTGGACTTTTTGATCCTAAAACTCTTGAAGGAATTCTATTTATGATGTAGGCAGAAGTGAGAACTGCCTCCCTCCAATATTGTTTTGGTATATTTTGATGAAACAAAAGTGCTCAAGTAGTGCTTAGGAGATGACCGTTTTTCCTTTCAGCTATCCCGTTTTGTTGTGAGTTTTAATGCAGGATGACTCATGAATAATTTCCTTCTTTTACAAGAAAAGAGACAAAACTTGATTAAAGTAGTCCTACCTAAGCCTTTTTATTTTGGTACCAAATTGATTATGAATTATCATATGGAAGTTGGGAAAGACATTACTCACACATGATTTGCTTTTTAGTAAGAAAATCCAAGGGAGTTTAGTGCAATCATCAACTAAAGATACAAACCACTGTGAACTGGAAACATTTGGGACTATAGAAGGTACCTATATATCACTGTGAATTAAATAGAAAGGAGACAAACATCTTTTATTACTAATGGAAAAGGATACACGAGTGTGTTTTGCATACTCACAAATGTCACAATCAAATGTGCTAATATCTAATCCTTTAAATAAAGACGTAAATGTAACTTATAAAACTGAAAAAGAAGGACGTTCGAGACAAAAGTGGTACAACCAAATGACATCCCTTTTAGAAGAAGAAAAAAATGAAGAGGATAAATTCGTCTGGATTATACTCAAAAAGTTTGGTGTCTCAAGGTAGTAAAGTCCATCTTTTTCTCTAGCACGTCCAATCATCCTCCCCGATTCCTAGTCCTGAAATTCACAATAAGATGAGTAAAACGTAACATGGCAATGTTAATCTTTTATAAGCTTTTGAATGAACATAAGATTGGTGGATACTTTAGGAACATGTAAAACATTTTTAAGGATAAGACTAGGTGTGAAATGGACATGCCCTGCACTGGCTATTATGGTTGTGGTTCAACCGACAATAATGATTTTTCTATTACTTAGACATCGGGTGCAAGTGCTAAACTAATTCGAGACATATGTCGTATGGTCTATGGCTCCCGAGTCTATAATCTATAAATTCTCAAACAATTTATCAGATACGTTTAATGCAAGAGAGAATAAAGGTTTACTTGAGAGAGTTAAAAGAACACATACTGGCAAAAGGTTTCTCAACAGTTTCCAATAGATTCTTTAGCATTTTTATTTCTTTACTACTGAACCCTCCATGTTCTTGTGTTTGATCTTGGTCTGATTATAAGGTCATATAAGCCTGACCTTGTTGTCGTTGTTGCTGACCTCCTTTATTTCCCCACTCACGGCTAAGGGGTTTTCCATGTAATTTCCAACAGCGATCTTTTGTATGCCTCGGCTTTTTACAATAAGTACACCAGAGATCATCTCAATTTTGACCCTTCAACCTTTCCATGCTCCGCTTTTGGCAACTGTTCCAAAATGAAACCCCATTGTTTGTTACCTAAGGTTGCAAGTGCAGAGCCATCAACTGGTTGGGGATCAAACATTACTCCCCTACGACTTTCTTCAGCTCAAATCAATGAAATTGTCTCATTGAGAGATGATACCTCCGTCATGCCTAGGATTTGAATTCTTACATGAGCGAGCAAGGAATTTAGACCTACCAGGAAATCATAAACCCGATTTCTTTCTATGAAATTTTTTATTGCTCCTGTACATTCACCGTATTTCAAATCAATCACCTAATAATAATCCGGTTCTTGCCATTGGTTTGAAGAAGATTAGCATATTCAATCACAGTTTGCCTTCCTGTTTTGTTGCTATTGTCTTGGTCTTTATTTTGTTTATCAACGCTGTGTCATGGACTTTAGAATATATTTGGTTCAGTGCATCCCAAATCGCCTTTGCCGTTGATAGGAACATACCTGTGTAGTTGATTTCGGGTGTCATGGAATTCCACAACCAGGGCATAATCATAAAATCTTCTTCATCCCATGCTTCAAAACTTGCTTCACCTTTCTTAGGTCCAATTCCTAATAAATGGCTCAATTTTCCTTTTCCTTTCAAAAAAGTCCGATCCAATTAAGACCATTTAAGATAGTTTCTACCGTTATGTCGATAGGCTGCTTGAATATTTTGGAATTCACTTGTAGAGCGTTGAACATGTTCTTCCTCGTGTTGTTGAAATGAAAGCTTAATCGAAGATGATTGACAATGAAGGTCAATGAAAATTTTGAAATTTGGCAACATAGACTAAAGGAGCTTCAAGATAATGAAGGCTAGAAGAAAAAAAAGCCTAAAGAAAAGCCTAAGGCTCTGATACCATGTAAAAAAAAGTGAGAGAATTGTACATTTTTTAATGATTTAGAAGAGTCATTGATGGACTATTTATACACAATTTTAAGGAGAAAAAATAGCAACCATATAAAAAAAACAACTATATATTCGGACAATATTCTTGATTTTTTACCACCATAATCCCTAAACTTTAGGAAGCAAATATTAACAAGATTAAGGAGCACTAATCAAAAAGAAAAATTAGAGTTTTCCCACAATTTCGTTTGTCTAATCAAGTCAGAGCCAAATGATTCATCGACTAGGGCTCCTAGCAAATTGAATTATTAAAGAGGTCTTTATCTGCAGCATTTCTTGGGCTAAAAAACAGGTGTCAATTGTAAGTATTGAAGTCCAAAAGCAACTCTACAACTTTGCGACTGTTGATGAAAAATCTTGGAATGAAAATACCATACTTAACTTGACAAATTTACAATCACAAAAGAGGTAATGAACCAGTTTTGAGAAGTTAAGAAATTGCGGGTCAAATGTCAATACATATGCCAGATCTCAAATCCAGAGATATATAGAAACCTACCCTATACAAAGAAAACTTAGCATTCTAATGTGGGCGTTAACAACAAAATTGCACACAATGTCGTTAAATGGAATCATACAGAACATACCAGTAAAATTGCTTCAACGCTGGTCCTCATGCCCTCTTTCATATAGCTGTAACCCATAATTCCAAAGCAATTATCACATTTTTATCACCACAATACCGAAAAAATTCAGTAGGTATCTCAACACAACTTTCTAATCCCAAATCATGGTCATAATATGCTACAATAACACAAAAAAAAAAAACAATTATATGTGAATTTTCTCTAATCAATCCTCATTTACAAATTAAAAATCCAGTCGACCGATAATGTGCCACAAAACTAGGTATTTTGAATCTTAGATCCTTCACTAAACCGATATCGCCATAAACGCAACTACACAGTTTTAGATGGGGTTAATTCTCCCAAAAACTCTAATCAATTTTTTTTTTTAAATACTTTGGAACAGAAATTGAGGTTTATCTAGGGTTTTCATGTCTTACAAGAAAGAAACTATTAATTAGAAATATAAATAACAAGTAAAAATAAAATAATATAAATAATAGTAAATGAAGAATCTTACTTGACTTTCATCCGAGCAAGGCGATCAGCGACGGATGTGTCCTTCTCCATCTTCGGCTCTTTGGTGCCGAATGTGTAGCTCGAAAGAGGATACGTGTTCACCACCGGTGACGTTACCATCTTCCTCACTCTCTTTTTCTCTTTGAAAATCACTACAAAATTTGTCGAGTCCAGCGTCTCCTCCTCCTCCTCCCTCTGTAAAACGATCACTCTTGTCAGTGTTTTCTTAATATTCTCAGCCGCTTCACGAGTTTGTCGTTTCCTTGTTGCCGTACGATTTTTAATTTCAGTGGGGGTCTAACTTGAATCGACGGTCCTTTTTCTATGTTCTCTTCCATTGTCTGTCTCATTTTTTGGTATAAATTGGGAAGCCCTCTTTTTAATTTAAATTAAGATTTTTTAAATGTATTTATATTTCAATTTTTAATACCATTAAACTTTGCCCTTATATTCTAAAAGAATCGATTTTCTTTAGGTGTTAGTTTTGGAGGTCCTATTATACATAGAAAGATAAGAATAGATAAATTTCAGTTAATTTAATTTAAAAAATTTATGAATTAGTTAATGAATTAAAATTTTATAATATTTAATCTACGAATAAATTAATCTGTTAATGGATTAGTTTATGTTAAATATAATCGATTTTAATATTATAAATTTTTTTATTTAAATATAAAGAATACTATTTTTTTTATGTTAACTCTATCTTTTTTATTTTATCTTTAATAGATTTTTTCTTTTTATCAAAATTTATAAAAAATTACTAAGTAATAATTGCACCAAAAAAAGTTTAATTATAAGATTGATGCACTTATTTCAATATAAAAAATATTTGATATATTATAAATTATTTAATTTATTTGTATGATTATTAATTATCTCTTTACTCTTTTTTGAATCATATTTTTTTAAAAATAAATTTATTATTTTAATTTATTTTTTTATATTATAAACAATGATGTTATTTATTATTTTACTTCTCTAAAAAGAAGTTTTGTTTATTTAATTATTGTATTATTTATTTTAAATTTAAAACTATATTAACAACATTATTTAATATTTTTCAATACAGATTTGGTTTAAATCTAATCAAATTCAAAGTTCTTCGAATATTTAAGCTTAAATTTTTTATTATATTTTTAAATTTAGTTCGAAAACTTAATCTCCAAATATAATACGATTTAAATGATTTAGATTAAATTGAATTATGACATATTTACAAATTCAATTAAATTGCCTTCAATACAATATACAATATATTGATAGGATTAAAATTTTATTTTAATCCAATCCGATCTACAAATACCTACCTCCGGAGGAAGATCTGAGTGTATAAAAATAATAAATATAATATTTTTATTAAAAATCTATATCCTTATAATGCAATTTTAATAAAATGCAAATATTTTCAGTTTATCATAATAACATTATAAACTCTGCAAATAAAAAAAAAATAATGACATTATCCATCTTAAATATTTTATTTTAAATAAAATAATATACTTTAATTAAATAATAAAAAATAATTTTAAATTTTTATTATCTAATAAATATATAACATTTTACCAACCATCTCATTTTTGGGATGAATAATATTATTGAAGTTGAAAGTAAGTTTAAAGTTGACTTATTATGACTTTAAAATTATAATTATTATAGATAAAATTTAAAAATATTAAATATTAATTAAAAAATTTAATAAACCTCACTAAAAATTAATAGTATAACATTTTTTTGTAATTTAATTTTTAAATTAAACAAAAATTAATAATATTAAATATATCCTAATTTTAATCCAATCCGAACCGGGACCCGGACCAGCCAAGATAGGTGTTCCCAGATTTGGAAAAATTCCGGATGTTATCCGAGTCGGATTGGGCCGGATATTGTAACATCGGTTTTCCGGGTATCCGGTAAAAACCCGAATTTCGCAGCAACACCCACTTAATGATCCACCAACCCAGCAACCTCACCACATTCTAACCCTAATTATTGGAAATCCTAACCATGATTGTCACAACACTACCCAAACGACAATGCTGCCTTTCAACTAACAGCCATACCGTTCATCCAACAGCTCATTTCTACCATCATCTACACATTCAATCTAGACCCCACGAATTTTTGGAAATTGAGTTATCATCGACCATAAACAATCTTCACCGAAAGTAATCGCCGCGCGCACCATCACTGGCAACCCAAACACCCAAATTGTCGATTTGCTACATGAATAGACTCAGACAATGCCGACCGTCTAACCCCAGCCGCCTGAAATCTCAGATTCGCCGAAGTTCGTGCGTATGGAAGCTATAAAACCGCGAATGCCGCCTTCATTTTTTCGTTGTTCGACGCAATCCTGTCGAAGCCATTACCAACATGTGTTCTTCATCTTCTTGGATACCAAATTCAGTCATCTCCTTGGCTACCAATTTGATCATCTCCTTTCTGCTTTATTTTTTGCTTTTTCGGTTGCTGCTTCGTTTATTTGCAGGTGTTTTCGGTTTGGCGTTAAGCATGAAGAAGATGAAATAACGTGGTTTTGAACGTAGCAATTTTCATGTGAAAAAGATGACGGCTGCAAAGTGCAGATTTTGAGAGAGAAGCTTCAGGAAGAGCAATAGCAATTATGAAAAAATGGAGGCTTTTATAGTGTGGATTGGGGCCGGATTTTTTCTGGTTATTTAAAACTCGAGCCCGCCTTGGACCCATATACGGGTTTTAAAATAAACTCAGATCCGCATTATTCTTTAGTCAAGTACGGGTTTTTTAATCCGGATCGTCCAAATTTTTCCAGGGTGGCCCGAGTCCGGGTAATTCTGTCTTCCCCAGTCATGGAGTTACTATGAGATAATCCATTCCCAAATTACTTATATTAAATTTTTTAATTAAATATTGTTTAATAATAATAATTATAAAATAAAATTTTGTATTAAAATTCTTTATAATAAGAATAATAATAAAAATATTTAATAAATTAAATTTTTGTTAATATAATAATTGTTATTTTTTTAAATATATAATTTAAATGAATAATAATTTAAAATAATATTTATAAATAAAAAATTATTTAATTATTAAATAATTATACTTAAATTATTTAAATACTTAATTAATTTTTTAGGACTAATTTAACTACATTGATAATTAAATGCAGGCCACCTGGAAGCCGTACGCAACTTATAATGACTATTTTAATAACTTTAAAAATAAAATTATATACATATATAATCTTATCTTATCTTGTCCTAAGCACAATAGTATTATTTATAATTCAATCCTATTTATTTTATTTACCCTCACTTAAATTATTCTATCTTATCCTGTCCACGCCTCGGAGCTAAATGGCTACTTACTATTATTCTAAAAAAAATTATATTTTAGTAAAAAAAAATATACAAGTAATATATAAGATCTCGTAAAAATTAAATGTGATATTTTTGTTCCAGGTATTTTAATCTCTTAGACAAATCTGATCTCAGATTCTAGATAATCATCCTCTCAGGAGAATCCAACCTCCATCTCAGGAAATTGACTTCTCAGGTGAACACGCACCCTCTTAAGGGACATCCGACAGTCCTCAAGTGATTTACTCTCAAGATTTAGAGACACGTCACAATTCCCTAGTACCAATGGTTAGAGCCCTCAAGCAGTTGACAACCAAAACCCTTAAGAAGTCCATGTTCATCTCAGGATAAGCCCATCCACTTTTCAGAAAGTGCAAGATCAACCTTACAACTACAGCAGCCTCTTAGGGAAAACGTTTCCCTTTCACCAGCATACATACAGCTTCAACCAGAGAACCTCTAGTCACGCGCCCATGTTATAAAAAATAGGAATGATCACTAACACAGCAGATCCTATGATGGGATAGATGCCCTACTCTAGAAGCTGCCTGTCCCATCCTCCATCTATTTTTAGATGATGTGATAATAGCAAACTTGGACTTCCAGAAATACCAGTTGAAATATTAATGGAATGCGGTTACACATTGCTTAAAGGCATTAGAGTTCTATTATTCTCATTCTTTGATGGCTAGTCATATCATCAGAGCATTATATAAAGGGAGGTTCTCTAGCGAAGAAAGGGATTGGATTTCTAGATTTCGGCTTGATTTTTTGAGATCTTTAAGACCTTCTATTTATACTCTATTTCTGGTATTCTTCCTCCGGTTTCTTTTCTCCACACTTGTTAAAGGAATTCCGTTTCTTATACTTAATTTCGGATTATTTACCAGAATTTATCACGTTTTTTTTCACCGTTTCTGACTTAGGCATTGGAATTTTTTTTTCTGAGAACCCCTCGGCGTAACTTCTAGTGTGTTATTGTCTTGTAGGGACTTAAAGGTGAAGCTCTACAAGTAAGAATCCGGCCAACAACTCTCTTCGACGTGAATCCGATAATATAACAACCATGTTCATATTCATACCTTAATATATTTATTTTTAATAATGAATAAACATATAAAAATATTTTTTTTACTAGAATAGAAGAAATTGCATTTAAATTATCTTTTTTTACCGCAAATAAAATAAGCATCCAACCATCATCATCGATTCAAGTTTTACATACTATTTTTCTTAATTAACATATGATTAGAAAATGAATTAATTTTTCTTTCTCTCAGAATTTAAATTGTCAATACAAATCTTATTTTGCGAAGACCACTTGGTCTGAATTATTTTTAAAAATAATTTGGTATTGTGAGGAGTGATTTAATAATTAAAAAATGATATTAAAAATTGTCTTATATAATTAATGTGCCAATGGTATCTTGTATTTCACAGTAATAAAAGAAATTTTAGAGGTGTAAAAAAAAATAATATAACACTTATTATATAAATTTATAGAAATAATATTTCGGAAGGAATTTGTATTTTAGTGTTATTGATTATTGAATCGTAAAGGTGAAATTACCAGGATGAAAATGTTTTAATTTTGATAAATACAAGCTATAATTATGAATGTCTAAAAATGGCACACTTTAAAAAAACTATTTAAGATAGATAATTTATGGTTAGAATAAAATAAACTTACCCGAAGATCGTAGAGGTTCTATGGCCTAAATCATGCAATAATGTAAGTTTTTCATCAATAAAACCCTAGGTTTTATACATAAAAATCAATGGAATTCAAGTAAAATTACCTTAGGGCTATTTGAAGACAAGTTGGATGTTTGAAGATGTGATGAAGATTAGGGTCAAAAGCTCACCCCTCTTCACTTTACACCCATCCCCAATTGCTTCCTTGACCAACATGAGAGAGAGTTGTGAATTTGATTCAAATTCAATTGACAAAAATGAAAAATGAGTGGTATTTATATTTTTTATTTTTATTTTCAATTATTTTAATTCATATTTATCATATAAATATAATAAAATAAGTGGA
>JAVXUL010005975.1:0-12650 GCA_035590515.1 Trichilia minutiflora | reverse complement strand
AGTGGATTTAGGTGAGGAATTCATCATTCAATTGCTTTGGTTTTTCAAAAGTTGAAAATTTCCATAATTGCATGCTTAGGGAACTTAGCAAAGATCCTAGGGTTTATGGGCTAAACTCTACATCAAAACTAGGGAGTGTATACCCTCCCTACACTGTGAGTGAACTCTTTTTGGTTTTATTATTCTATTTAAATCCTATATTATAAACATGTGATGAAGTGCTAAGATAATATAAATGTTTTTGCTTATTAAAGTTTATTATGTGATATATATATTGATTTCAAAATGAATTAATTTATATATATATCTATTTTATATGATGATATGGCCAGTGGGCCAGCTATGTACTTGTTATGTGATATTTTGATCAATAGGCCACATTTTATGTTTCTGATGACTATATGGCATGAGGGCTAAGTTTTGTGATTATGTGCATTGGTGGTAATGGCCTTGTGTGCCGGTTTACTATAGCTATAGGGTGGTAGCCTAGGGAGGAGTTTACTGGAGGTAGACCCCCAGGTGAGTGTATAGTGGTAGCCTAGGGTTGACCTGGGAAAGAGGTCACCTAGGTGAGTGGAGGCTGCATAGGTGAACCGTTATGTGATTATGGTTGTGTTGTGATGTTATGATGAGGTTGAGATTCGTCCACCTATGAGTCTCATCGAGTTAGTCACGGATGTCACCCTGTGACGGCTCGAGGCAAAACGTCAGTGTTGGGCACCCTTTTATGATAAAACAGCATATTTTATAACTATTGCATTTTTAAATCTATTTCCACAAAATAGCATATTTTCCTGCATACAAAATCCATTGACGATCTTAGAATGCCCATGGCCAGGGTAGTTGCCGAGAAAGGAGCCAGTCTAATGATTTTCACAACGTGGTTTCAAGCTTTTCAAGTAAAGAAGTTTTCTATTTACATAAAGGTTTTAAGATTTATAAGTTTCACTTATCGACTGATTTATATCCGAACATGTACATATATATAAATTATTTTTATTTCATTCGCTCACTGAGTATACCCCCGTATACTCACCCCCCTCACCTTTTAGTTTCAGGGTAAGCGCTAGGTCGAGATCCAATGGTGGTGATTGCTCCAGAATTGAAGGCTCAGGTATAGCCAGATCGACTCACTTTGTAGATAAGGGCCAAAGGTTGTGATGAATTGAAATGGATTCCTAGATTTAAGGTTTAAATCAATATATATAGTTTAAGAAATTATGATGTGTAATGAATATGTTTGTGGTAAATAAGCTAAGTGAGATTAACAATATTGAATGTGTATATGTTTAAGCGACGATATGCGAACGAAGAACTCACACGAGGTACCGAGAAACGAAAAAAAAATTAAGGAGTATACACCCTCCCTATGGCATTGGTTTTGTCTTGTGGATGTATAGATACTGATTGATCAATGGTCTTCTTTCAAATAAGGTTATTATTATTACTAGCTCCCTCATGAAGGATATGAATAGCAAGACTGATATGTCGGGCAAATGCTATTCGTGTGCTTTGCCGGATAATAGATGGAACCCTTCTAACTCAAATTGAGCGATACTTTAAACAAGCAATTGTCGACAAGAATCCAGTTGTTGTTAGTGCAACCTTAGTCAGTGGCATCCACTTACTCCAGGTGCCTTCAAATTATATTTAGTAAAAAAAAGATTGCTTTGTATACTTAACATAAATTAAGCTTTTTTTTTTTTTTTTTGTTGATAAAACTGTTGATATTTGGCATTTGGACAGACAAACCCAGAAATTTTGAAAAAGTGGAGTAATGAGGTTTCAGAAGCTGTGCAATCAATGGCTGCACTGGTATAGTTCCATGCATTGGCTTTGCTCTATCAGGTATGCTTAATATTTGGTTTCATTATTCGTCTAGGATCTTTTTAGCTACCAAAACCCACCACCCCCTCCTCTTTTTCTCTTCCTCTCCATTTGGAATTTGAAGTTGAAAAATTGTCATTATTAAAACCCCATTCAGTGGTGTTATTTGTTCTATTTGCCTGCACAAATTTGTTGCTAATATTTAACATATTAAATTTTCATTGCGCAAATGAGTTTAAAGATTGGAGCATACATTACTATTTGGTTTGCTTGATTTACTATTGATCTAAAATGTATATTTTAGCTTTTAACTTAGGTTTTTGCCTTCTAGACCATCCTTGAGTTTTTTGTTTAATTTTTTTTCCCAATATTATAATTCATATTTTTTAATCTTGTTTTTGTCATTTGTTTTAGGAAAAGAAGCTTTATTTGGATAAGGCTACTGAGCTCAAGGTAGAGTATGAAAAAACCTTGGAAGGTAATACTGATGAGAATGAAGCTGATGAGTGAATTTAATTTTAATTTATTTTTTGTTATTATATATTTGATTATTGAAACATTAGATAAAAATATTAAAAATTTGGATAGAAATGAATACGGAGATGAATGTGTTAAAATATTATTGTAATATTTGTAATTTATAATTTTTAATAAATTTTTTGATCGATTTTGTTTTTTTTTTCTATGAGAATGTTATTAATATTCGCTTAATATATAGATTTTAAAAATATAAATTATAAAAAAATAAATTTTTAATAATTATAAATATTATCACATATTTGTTATAGAAATTTTATTATATATTTGTAACAGATTTCTGTTATATATTCTTAATAAGTGTGTCACAAATTTATGATAAAATTTATTGTTACATCATCTGACACGTAAGCAATATAATCTGCCACATCATTTGACATGTAAGCAATATAATTTGTCACGTCATTTGATACGTCAATAGTATAAATAGCCATGTCAACCGCTAAATAAGCAAACAATTGCTTATGTTATTTATCATGTCAGCTAATTTATTTACTTTATTATCTGTCACGTGAGAAAACGTTCTGTTACTAATTACTAATAAAAATAGTTTGTGACAAAATATTTTCTATTATCTCGTGGTTTTGGCTTTGGTGACAGAAAATTTTCTGTCACAAAGTATGTTTAATGACAGAATTTCTCTATCACCAAAAGCTATTTTCTAGTAGTGTTAAATAGAGCATTATCCTTAATGCTCAAAATTAAAATGCATAAATAGAATCATCCCTAAGAAATGAGAGAAAGTCTCGTCTCTTATTCGTTGTTGTTATCGTCATCCTCCTCAAATATGGATGATTGTGGCTGTTGCAATGCAAAATATTATTGCATGTGAGATGGAATTTATGGCATCTATGGGCATTGCAACATGTCTATCCCCAATTGGAGTCCAATATACTGAAACATCTACCCTAAAGTTTAGAGATACTAGGTTTCAAATCTTTACTAATCCTTTATCGATGTTATTTTTTGCTAACATTGACGTACGCCCTCATCCAGATCAAAACTATGGCTTTACCTCTAGTTCAATGGGGCTAGATGAACTAGCACTGTCACACCTCAACCTGTAGGTCCTATACGTGACAACCATCATAGACTCCTAAGATATATCCAATCGTCATAATATACACTATGAGCCTGTAAGGCCTTTACAAAACCTGTTTCAAAATCTCTCATGTAACACTTCTAATAAAATCCCAACCAAACACCTAAACTTCAAATCAATTCAAGAAACCACAAACACTTCTATAAACGAACATTTCAATCTCTTTTCTTTTTCTTTTCTTTCTTTCCTTTTTTTTAACAAACCAATCATCAAAATATATGAGTATCAAATCTTAAGCAAATAAAAAATGATATCCAAGTAGTTTACACATTTTTTTCCATCACATAAACGAAAATATAAATTCAAATCACAGAATAGCTCCAGTGGACTAAGACTTCTCTAAGTGAGTTGATTAGTGAAAGTATACCTGAGATCCTTTCAACATGGAAGAATCACCACCACCGAGAGCTTGCTGATAATCTAAACCTGAAATTGGAGAGTGAGGGGAGTGAGTATACGGGAGTATACTCTGTGAGTGAACTAAAATAAATATAAATAAATAAAATTTGATTTATAACTGGAATAGCAGATTCAAGATATATTACAACAATTCGATAAAGCAATAAATATTTCTTTTAGTTTGGAACCGTAAATCATATAGTGAAAATCATAGGGCTGGCTGCTTTTATCGAAAATTACCTTGGTTTTGGGCATTCCGAGACCGTCAGTAAATTTTATATGCAGGTAAAACATACTATTTTATAACAGATAGTTTTATATATAAGAAACAAATCATGTATAGTTTTTCAGAAAATAGGCCTACCACTGATGTTCGCCTTGAGCAGCCACGGGGTGACGTCCGTGACTAAGTCGACGAGACTTACAGGTGGCCAAATCACATCTCTCTCACAATATTACAATAATCATATAACAACCCACTTGTGCAGCCTCCACTCACCTAGGTGACATCTCTTCCAGGTCGTCCCTAGGCTACCATATATAACACTCACCTGAGGGTCCACATCTCAGTGAACTCTCCCCCAGGCTATCACTCTGTAGCTACAGTAAATAAACTGGCTCTCATGGTTGTTATCACCAATATTGAAGATATATAAATCTGGCACAATGACCTATCATCATACATAAATCACGAAACATAGTCCACTGGTCGTATCATCGTATAACAAATATAAAATCTGGCCCACTGGCCATATCGTCATATAAAAACATAAATATATCAAATTATATTAGCATACATATATGTAATTCCTTATACTGAAAAGTAATAAGCAAAATCACTTATAAAATATTTGCATATCATGGAAAAAAAAACAGGATTCTTAATAAAATAACAAAATAGAATGAGTTCACTCATAACTTAGGGAAGGTATACACTCCTTAATTTTTCTCGTTTTTCAGCGTGTCACACTGATACCTCGCTCGTGTATCATCGTCTAAACACAAGTATCCAAACACATCATTATACATTCCAAAATACACAGAAGACTCGAATACGTGCAATGCATACTAACTCGAATTTTCTTAAAATCAGACAAAACACAAAAATTAGATAAAACTTTCGTTACTTATCTAATTACCCATATATTCTTACCATGAACCCATATTGCAACTTTACTAACCTAATTCAGCTCAGTTTTACAACTGAGACCTGGGGATCCCACATGCTCGTCGAAATAATAACCCTAGTTACTGTTTACGTTTACCCTTTTCCTCCAAATTTATATTTCTAATTTCTTACGACTTTTCTGACTTCATTACAACTTAAATAACGTTTAAAAATTAAAATGCGAGCGATAAATCTACTAAAGTTTATACAAATACACAGTAAAAACCATTGTTGTAAAAATGACTAAAATGGAAAATATAATACACAGATAAGCTAGAATCGTCACTACAAACCTCGTGGTATCATCGGTTTGCTTCGATTTCACCTTAAAACTGAAAACCCCCAAAATGAAAGGCGAAACCCTAGCTTCTTATTTTCGTTTTCTGTGCTTCTATCGATAAATTAATACTTCTAGGGAGTTAGACACATAGGATACAAGCGATTTATAATGGAAAATTAAAAATGTGGTAAAACATGAGTGATGGATAGAGAGAACAGAGAGAGCATGAGAGGGAGGGGGAACGAAGGAAAAAGAGAAGAACTAAAGGGAAAAATGAGCTCAGCTCCCCTTTTTATAAAAAAGGATAAAATTACTATTTTACCCTTAAGTTTTCTAAAGGAGAAAATTCTAGAAATAGATAAAATCGTTATTTCGTACCGATTCAATCGAACGAATCGAGGAATTCGTTCAAATGAACTAAGTTTCGATCGAATGAATCTAGCACTTCCAATGTCACGCCCCAACCTGTGAGTCCCACATGTGACAACCACCACAGACTTTCAGGGTGTATCCAATCACATAGAATACTCCCTGTAAGCCTGTAAGGTATATATCAAAACCTGTTCCAATCATTTTTCACAAAACACTTCCAATATATATATATATATATTCACAACCAAACACCCAAACTTCGAATCAGTTTCTCAAAGCAATCTCAAACACTTCAAATATAAATAAAGTATTGATCTACCAATATTCAATCAAATAAAGTCTGTGGGAATCAATCCATCCCAAAAATATAAATATAATATTTATTACAAATCTATTGCCATTTAAAAGGTTCATAATAAAAGAAAACACAAATACGGACACCAGTGGACTAAGAATGATGCAGAGTGAGTCGACATAACTTATACCTGAATCTTTAAGCCGATGAAACGATCACCACCACCAATCCACTATCTAAGCGTACTTGAAAAACTTGTGGGTGAGGGGGTGAGTATACGAAAGTATACTCCGTGAGTGAACAATAAAAGATACATAATAAATAAACATTTATATGTATTGTATAAAATGTATTTGAATCTGAAAAGAGATCTGTAAAACATTATTATTTCTTTCAGTTCCGAATCTCAAACCCATAAAGTGAAAATCATTGGGCTAGCTAATTTCTCGACGATCTCCCCGACCAAGAGAATCTCGAAACCGTCAGTGGATTTTATATGTAGAGAAAATATCCTGTTTTATAAAAGTAGATTTCTATGCAAGAAAGAAACATGCAAAGATTTCAGAAAACGCTCCCACCACTAATATTTGTCTCGAGCAGTTACGATATGATAACCGTGACAAAATTGATAAGACTCACAAGTGGTCAATCACATCACCGATGCCATATCACAATCAACATATATATATATATATATATATATAACAGGACCACCTGTACAATCTCCACTCACCTAGGCGACCTCTCTCCCAGGCCGATCCTAGGCTACCATCTATAACACTCATATGGGGTTCACATCCCAGTAAACATTCCCCAGGCTATCAACGTTGTAGTTACAGTAAATAAACCA
Source organism: Trichilia minutiflora (assembly GCA_035590515.1). NCBI lineage: Eukaryota > Viridiplantae > Streptophyta > Magnoliopsida > Sapindales > Meliaceae > Trichilia > Trichilia minutiflora. The sequence continues at coordinate 5,820 of JAVXUL010005975.1, read as the reverse complement.
ACTTACAAGACCGTTATCACCAATATATATATCATATATCTTGACCCACAGGCCATATCATCATCACAAACACAAAACATGGCCCAATGGCCGTATAAAGTCATAACAAACATATATAATAAGTCATTAAATCATATCAAGTTTATAACCAAAACACATATTGGAGAGAAATAAGCAAAGGTTATTCATAAAATATTTTTATATTATCAAATATACATAAAATGATAATCCAAAAATAAAGTATCAAAATAATAAGAGTCCACTCACTGTGTAGGGAGGGTCCACACTTCTTAATTCTCCTCGTTCCTCGACGTATCACGCGGATACCTCTCTCGTGTATCTTTGCCTAAATACAAGTATTCAAAATATCAATATACATTTTCAAAAATGCTTATGCAACTCTTATGCGTGCGCATGCAATACAAGCTAAACCCGGGTTTTCTAAAATCGGATAATTATTTATAATGGACTAAAATCCCCGTTATTCATCTAATTACCCATACGTTTTCACCATGAACCTACATTCTTGTCCAATAAGCATAATACGAATCAATCCTATCATTTTAAATTATAGACCCCACACGCCTGCCATAACAATAACCTCGGTTACTGTTTATGCTTACCCCAAATACTTCAAATCATATTTCTAACTTCCTAACGACTTGCTAAACTATTCTACAGTCTAATTAGCATTCAAAAACTACAATGCATGTGCTAAATCTATCAAAATCTACTTGAATAAATAGTAAAATCCATACAAATCAAAGTTAATAAAAATACGAAATGAATATACAGACGAGCTAAAATCGAAGCTACGAATCTTGTGGTATGATTGATTTGCTTTGATTTCATGTAGAAATCGAAAAACTCTAATTGAAAGTCAAAACCCTGTTTTCTCCTTCACGATTTCTGCGTCCAAAACCACAAATTGATGCTCCCGGATAGTTAGACTCGTAGAATACAAGTCGCAGGTGAAGCGAAATAAAAAATTCAACGAAATGTGGCAAAGTAGAGAGAGAGATAGAGAGAACGTGAGTCAAGAGAGAAGAGAGAAAGAAAGAAGCAGAAACGTGAAAATCTGACCTTCAGCCCCCTTTTTATAAACTTGGGGGTGAAATTACGATTTTGGTCTTAAGTCTTTTAAAGAAGAAGCTTCTAGAATGAGGGCAAAGTCATCATTTCACGTCGATTTGTTTGAACGAATTAGAGTTCGTTCAAAGGAATCACCTCCTTTGGTCGAACGAATCAAGGTTCATTCGAACGAATTCTTCGACGTTTACAGAAGTCAGAGAGCTTCTCAATTGTCGATCGAACGAATCCATACTTGACTGAACGAATCAACATTTTGATCGAACGAATCTTCATTCGATCGAATGAATTCTCCCATTCGTTCGAATGAATCTGTTAAAATGAAAATTCTCACTTAAGTCTTGTCTAGAGTTAAAATCCATCTACGGGGTCTCGACTTGCACACTCCCAAACTTTTCCTAGACAACATAAATCTCATTATAACCACAAAATCATGCTGACGAATCCTCAATATGTATAGTAGATGAAATTGCATGAACAGAAAAGTAAGAAATTATAAATATATCCTCGGAATACAAACACGGGTGTGATATATTTATTACAGTAGTCATAGGATAGTAGTCTAGGATGAATTTAAGGAGAAATTACCTAGGTGAGTGGACATCATAGGTGGGACAGGTGTGAAGATGGTATTCCATGATTATTGCATGTGACAGATTTATACTTACCTGTGAGTTTTGTCAAGGTCAATCACGATTGTCATCACGTGAATCCTCGATGCCAACTTAAGTGGTGGCCAAATTTTAAATTAAATTTATGCATTCTCTTATTTTGTTATATAAAATAAATTTGATAAAAACCATTACTTTTAATTGCATAAAAACTTATTGACAGACTCGAGATTACTCAGGGTTAGAATAACTTTTGGGAAGAGTGGTCAACCCAATAATTTTATTATAGATCATGTTGTTTAAATAAAGACAAAATATTTTCATTTTAAAAATCTCTTTTAAATATTTTTTATAAATTATTAATTAAATTTTGATTATGCAAAATGAATTTTGATTTATTTTTAACTTAATTTACTCACGGAATAAACTCCTGTAAACTCATACATCTTTTCTCTCAGTTTCAACAACTTTGGAGGTTAGTAATGCTTACTTGACGATAGTGATTGCTAGATACTCATGCATTCAAGTAAATCTTATACTTGAATTATATCTTTTTTCTCATTTGGTCTACTGAATTGTGTTTAATATCAAAATTTTATACTTAACTGAAATAGGAAATATCACAGGTTTTAAAAATAAAGAAAATTTGATTTGAGGCCATTTTGTAATTATTTGATGATCATTTTGATTATTATTATTATCGATTATTTTATTAATTATGATTTATTATTATTTTACTATGAATTCAGGTTTTGTTGGGATATGATATGATCATTAAAATATTTTTGAATTAAAAATAAATAAAATATGATTTAATGTTGTTTGTTGCTTAATTAAAATAAAGGAGTTTGGTTAATTGAAATATATAATTAAGAGTGATGTTGAGTTATTTTTAGGTATCGAAATGTTTTATAGGATCTTCATATGTATTTGGAGATTTTAGAATGTATATAAAGAGTTTATGACGGTTTTTATATATAAGATTCACGGATTAAGACATGATAAAAATATTGTTAAGAATATAAATTTTTTATATAACATTTTATATAAAGTAACTCTTAAACTTTAACAGAAAACTTAATAAATATAACAAAAAAATACGATAATTTGTAACATTATAGCCACTCCAATATAGTTTTGCCTTTTGAATAGCTAAAAGAAAAAATGTTGATTGCTGATTATTTTGGAGTGGTTGGTTTTGTTATATGATACTAATTAATTTAAAATACATTATATGCTTGCTATTATTATTATTATTATTATTACTTTATAATATTTAATTTATGAATATTACAATCAGGGGTTTGTAATAAATTTAGATACAAATAAGTATTGTACTACCTATAAAAAAAATAATGTTTATAATATACAGGTTTTATCCTGTCCTATTATATAACGAGGGAGAAATCTACCTCCCTTACGAATTGGAGGGATTAATACTATTATATTGATACTTTAACTTTTGAAAGTACATAATATGTTTAAAATTGTTTTGTTTTTATTTAAATTTTAAAATCACAATAATTAAAGTATTTGATAAAATTATTTTTGTTTTAAAATATTCATTCTCCACATATATATTTGATATCTTTTATTTTTTGAATGATTTTTTTTTAACAATAATACCACCCCAACCCCAACCCCATCCCCACCCGCTAGATTAATAAGTGACCCTACATATTTGAGAGTACACTACACACGCAAATAACAGACACCTTATCCTCGGTTTCGAACTGAAATGATCGGTTGAACAAAATTGTTTTCAAGTGTTTACCCTGTCAGGCCGCTTGGGGCTTGGAGAATGAAACTAAATTTATTAAAATCTAGTAATAAAAGATAGAAAATGTCTATTTGATATCTAATGCATGGTACGATTTCCTATTAACTGCTGCTTCAAGTAACAATTTTAACCCCGTTTCACACCAGTATCCATGATCAGGCAGGTAAATAATTGTTAATTGCTCAAGTCAATTTAAATTTGTACTAAGATTGAATTTGGGAGAAAGAAATTTACCCCTTTATAGTTTTAAAAAATGATAAATAACTCCGATAAAATATTTGTAACAAATATAATTTGTTGTTAATGAAAAATATCTTTCAATCTGTTAAATTTTTGTGTTGTTCGTTATTTAGTGTTATACTTCTATTCCCACATTTTTCTGCTTCTTCGTCTTCTTCTAGCGATAGATAATGAAAAATATAAAATTTAACGGACATGGGATATTTGTTACTGTTGATAAATCATTGTAAAGGTTTTGTCACAAACATTTTACTAGGGATATTTGTCATTTTTTAATATTATAAGAGGGTAAATGTCTTTCTCTCAGTGAAATTTATAATCTAATAATTTAAAGCTTTATCTAATTATTTTTTTTTAGTTTTGTAAGCTCCGAAAACTTCATTCTAAATTAAAATTAATTTCATTTAAGTAATGAATATTTTATAAATACGATTTAATGGGGCCAATTTAAGTAATGATCATTGAAATTTGTTAATAAATTTATAATTATAAGAAAAAAGGTATAACAATTAATAAAAGAAATTATTCAATTATATTAAGATTTAGATGACCAATAACACTGCAATAGGAATAAAAATGAAAATCAAAACACGAGAAGTGAGAAATAAATAACTACGAAAAAGAAGAAGGACAAAGAAAAACAAGAGTAAAAAATTAACTCTATTACATTATTGCAAATCATTCAATTGATTTATGGAAGGTAATGAAGAGCAAACAACTTTTGATTTTTTTTTTCAATTTGTGCATTTTTGAAAAAAATATTTATTTATTTACCTAAATTTCATACAATCAAATCCTCACAATTTTCTATGCATATTTCTGCACTCAAATACGCACGCCAAAAAATGTGATTTATATATACTACTAAGTACAAACCACTCAGTTAAACGCTCGAAAACTCAACTTAGGTTATTTTTATTAAGAGCAACTAAATATAAATATGACAACATTTTACTCAACGGGCATAAGAATAATAGAAGATATACCCTCGTCTCAGGTTATTTTTTTCTAAGATATATTTTAAAATTTATTCTTTAAAGGTTTTTTTTTTTCATTTTATATACATCCTAAACCCCACCTACACGACAAACAAATCGACCAAATTATTCCTCTATGGACTTTTATTCTTTTACGATAAACTTACAAAAGAAGTAAAAAAAATGAAAAAAAGAAAAAAGAATTACAAAGGAGCTTTTGGGAATCGATTTTAGAAGCGTTCAATTTTTTATTAGTTTGCTCAAAGGCCGTTGATCTTTTTGTTTATTCACTAGGGAATTGGTTTAATTTTTCTTTCCCTTTTCTTTTACTACTACTGAATTGGGTCTTCGTTGCCTCCTCCACTAATTCAAAGACTACCATCCTTTTATTATTCACATTAAAATCGTATAAGAAAAGAATCTTATGTTGTCGACTTTTTTACAAATCGTATAAGAAAAGAATCTTATGTTGTCGACTTTTTTACAAAGGATATATTGGAAAGAAGAAAGCAGTGGCTTTTTTATAAAGGAGTAAAAAGAAATTAAATATGTCAAGTACTTAGTAGTTTTTGCCCTGTAAAGATGGTGGAGGTGGAGATGGAGGTTTTACTTACAAGACGGGTTTCCTTCCTATGACCTCCAAAGCAAAATATAAAATGATAAAAGTTAAACAATGCTCCACTCAAAGGCTAACATCTTTTGTTATTTTCAACTCTAAAACAATTCAGTTCAATTCAATCTTCAATTTTAAAATATAATTCCACATAATAAATTCAGTTTAACAACCAAATATAGATATTATCTTTGCCTTTTATTATGGATTAGTTCTTAGACTTAATTTATTATTAGGTTTGAGATTTTGAAGACGAGACAAATCAAGAAAACTCATAACAACTCAAACGAAAAACTAAAACAAAAGAAGAAATTACAGAGAAGCCAGAAAAACCAAAAACACCACAAGATGAAGCTCTTTACGTGGTTCAGTTCACTAAGAACCTACATCCACAGACAGACCCATCAAGTCTAGGCTATTGTATTATGATAAGTGATCTCAATTAGATTATGTACCAAAGTATAGGTAGTCTTGTTATAGTATAGTCTGGTGAGTCCAAGTGTCGTATCC
>JAVXUL010005964.1:0-12650 GCA_035590515.1 Trichilia minutiflora | reverse complement strand
GTCTACTAAGTATACAATTGAGAAATTCACAGGGGAGAATGACTTCAACCTGTGAAAGATGAAAATAAACGCTTTGTTGGTTCAAGAAAGCTTAGAATCTGCTATTGAACAAGAAGGGGTCAAGATTGAAGGAAATGAGCTGATTGAGTTGGAAATCAGTGAGATTCAGAAGAAAGCTCATAGTGCTTTGATCTTATCTTTGTCAGATAAGGTTTTAAGAGAAGTATCCAAAGAAAACACTGCAAAGGAGATGTGGGATAAGTTAAATGATCGGTATGCAAAGAAAACTACTATTAAAAGGTTGTGTCTGAAGAAGAGGGTACATCTGTAGAGGAACATGTTGACAACTTCAACAAGTTGATGCTAGACTTAGAAATCGTGGAGATCAAAGTTGATAATGAAGATTAGGTTATGATGTTGCTGACTTCTCTTCCACTTTCATATGAACATTTTGTTGACATTCTTTTATATGATAGGCCATTTCTTTCAATGGATGATGTAAAGAATACCTTGAACTCAAAAAAGTTAAACAAAAGGATAGGCCAAAGGAGTCAGAATGCAGAAGGGTTGCTGGCTCATAGAAGACAAGAGAAGAAAGAAGCAACTTAGAAGGGCAGGAGCAGATCTGCTTCAAAAAAAAAAAAAAAAAAGAAGCTCAAGTGTTTCTTCTGTCATAAAGAAGGGCACTTCAGAGATGATTGCCCTGAAAGACAGAAGAAAAGGCAGGAGAAGATAGTATTGGTAAATGGGAGTTCAGCCATGGTGACCAAAAAAGATCTTCAAGATTCTTTTCTCCTCATAGCTTCTGATAAATCCACTGAAGGTAAGTGGATATTAGACTCTAGTTGTACCTATCACATGTGTCCAAATGAACTTATGTTTTTAACACTAGATAAAAGGGAGAATAAAATAGTGTTTTTAGGGAATAATGTAGTATATAAGGTGCTAGAAGTTGGGACAGTAAGGTTTAGACTTCATAATGGCACAATGAAAGTGTTAGATAATGTAAGATATGTGCCAGAATTGAAGAGGAACCTGATTTCATTAGGAATATTAGATTCACATAGATATGGAGTGAAAGTAGATAATGGAATCATGAGGATAATAAAAGGCTCACTGTTAGTGATAAAGGGGACCAAAAAGAATGGATTATATATCTTGAATGGCTACTTAGTGAGTGGAGAAGCAGACCATGTTATGAGTAAGGCTGGAAATATGATGATGCTTTGGCATATGAGGTTAGGACACCTTGGGAAAAAGAGCATTAGAGAGTTAGAAAAGTAAAGGCTGCTTGGAACAAATCAGCTTGAGGAGTTTAAATTCTGTGAGCCTTATGTGATAGGGAAACACCATAGGGGTAAGGTTTGAGAAATCAACTTATAGAGTTAAAGAAGCATTGGAGTATATTCATGCTGACTTGTGGGGGCCACAAGTTGTATCACTCAGAGGAGCCAAGTACTTTATGTCTATCATTGATAATTTCACAAGGAAGACCTGAATTTATGTAATCAGAGATAAAACACAAGTTCTTAGAAAGTTTAAGGACTGGAAAGCAAGTGTGGAAGCACAGAATTGTAAGAAAGTAAAGTTCTTAAGAACAGACAATGGAATGGAGTTCTATAGCAAAGAGTTTGATGATTTCTGTCAAAGGAGTGGAATTACTTGACACAAGACTGTGGTTTACACACCACAGCAAAATGATGTGGCAGAAAGGTTAAACAGATCACTCATGGAAAGGGTGAGGTGTATGCTATATAATGCAAAACTTTCAAAGGTGTTCTAGGTAGAAGCAGCAGTGACAGCAACTTATCTTCTTAACAGATGTCCTTTATCTGTTTTTGACTTCAAGACTTCAAAAGAATTGTGGATAGGAGCAGCTTATACGCATGACAGAAAAGGGAAGCTGGACACAAGAGTTTTGAAAGGAGTTTTACTCGGGTATCTAGAGGGAGTGAAAGACTATAAGGTTTGGTACAAAGCAGATGGAGGAGGAAGAAATGTAATTAACAAGGATGTGATCTTCTATGAAGCTAATATTCTAGCTAGAAATAAAGATAGAGAAAAGGCAAAAGTAGCAGAAGATGGAAAAGATAAGGGAGATCAGATTGAGGTAGAGTCAAAGAATCAGGCTCATGAGTCTTTTAAGGAATTTGGTGATGAGAAAACAACAAGTAAAGAGTTGTCAGAATCTGAATAAACATTAGATGATTATAATCTGATAAGGGATCGTGTGAAAAGATAAATCAAGCCTCCAGTGAGATATAGCTATGCAAACTTGGTGTCCTATACATTAGTGACAGTAGAATGCTTAGAGGAACCAACTAATGTAAAAGAAGCTTTAAATGGTGTTAATGCATAGGCTTGGCTACAGGCAATGAATGAGGAAATGCAGTCATTACATAAAAATGGGACTTGAAAGTTGGTGGACAGACCAAAAAACAGGAAGATTGTAGGTTGTAGGTTGTAAATGGGTGTTTAAACAGAAGAAAGATGATTCAGCTGCTAGAAGAGTAAGATTCAAAGTAAGGTTGGTTGCTAAAAAGTTTACCCAAAGGCAAGGAGTAGACTTCAATGAGGTTTTTTCTCTAGTAGTCAAACACATCTTAATGAGAATACTTTTTGCTTGGCAGCTATTGAGGACTTTGAAGTAGAACAATTGGATATTAAAAAGGCCTTTTTATATGGTGATCTTGAAGAGGAGATATACATGGAGCAGCCAGAAGTGTTTGAAGAAAAAGGGAGAGAAAATCTGGTATACAAGTTGGAAAAATCCCTTTATGGGCTCAACCAGTCCCTAAGGCAATGGAATTTGAAATTCTATACGTATATGCTGAGTTTAGGTTTTAAAAGAAGTCTCTTTGACAGTTATGTCTACCTTAAGAAACTGAAAGATGCAGCGTATATATATCTTATCATATATGTTGATGACATTCTGATTTTGAGTATGAGTTCTGCCCTGATTGAAGAAGTGAAACAACTCTTAAAGAAAGAGTTTGAAATGAAGGAACTTGGTCCTGTCAAGAAGATTTTAAGGATTGAAGTTAAAAGGGATAAGAAGCCTAGGAGCTTGTCATTATCATAGAAGCCTTACCTTGAGAAGATTTTGAAAGGTTATGGCATGGCAGAAGCAAAACCAGTCAACATACCCTATGCTGCACATTTTAAGCTATCAATAGACTTGAGTCCAAAAACAGAAACTGAGCAAGAACAAATGGTTGCAATTCCATATGCGAGTGCGATTGGGAGTTTAATGTTTGTTATGGTGTGCTCAAGACCAGATTTAACATATGGGGTTAGTATGGTCAGTAGATACATGGGGAAACCAAGAGCAGTGCACTGGAGATCAGTGAAGTGGATTTTGAGGTACTTGAAAGGCAACTTAGACAGATGGTTGGTGTATAGGAAATCAACATGGAGCAAGGTTGAAGTTGTGTGATATGTTGATGCTGACTATACAGTCGACCTGGATAGAAGAAGGTCATTGACAGGGTATGTTTTCATGGTTGCAGGCTGTGTTGTTAGTTGGAAATCATCTCTGCAAAATGTTGTTGCTTTGTCAACAACAGAGGCTGAGTATATGGTCATTTTTGAAGATGTAAAAGAAGTAATATGGTTGAAAGGGTTTATCACTGAACTTGGTTATAGTCAAGATGCAGTGAGAGTCTTTAGTGACAGATAGAGTGTCTTACAACTTGCGAAACATCATGTGTTTCATGAAAGATCAAAACACATTGATGTTAGGGTTCATTTTGTGAAAGATGTTATTGTAGAAGGAGTGGTGAAGCTAGAAAAGGTTAATACGGTTAAGAACCCTGCTGATACTTTAACAAAGGCACAAGTGGTAGGTAAGCTAAGCATTGCTTAGATTTGAGGACTGAGGGCCTGGAAAAATGAAGTTGGAGCTGCTTGCAGAGAGACAAAGTTTTGGATAAGTAGCTGGATGACTTGTGTTACTGAATTACTTGCAGATTTTTTTGAAGTAATGTGATAGGAAAAAAAAGAAGAGATTAAGTTAGATTATAGTTTGCGGATTAAAGTAGAGAAGTGTGAGAGTAATCCAACAAACTATAATCTCTTGCTGGAAGCTGGAAACTAGGTTCTAGAAGATGCCAGTTGGCAAGAAGCTGCAACTGAATCTTGGAATTTTGTGTAACCAAAAAATAGGGGGAAACTTAAATTAGTTAAGTTCTGGTAACATTGGTTAGAATGAGTAGTAGGTTACTAAAGGTGGGTGATAGCTTCTGATTGTATAAATGTTGACAGAAGGTGGCTGTGAGGGAGTAATTTTTTTTGTGTTTTTCTTCTTTCTCTGTAATTTCTTTTATAACTGATTGCAATACAAGTTGATTTCTTCTTGGATACAATCAAGAGTACATTTTATTCATTTCTTTGTCTTTCTTTCACATGTGTGTTGATCGTTTAGTGTAATCATACAAGGTTTGGTTCGGATCTTCTATGTATATCTTATATCTTAGTGAAGTATATTCTTTCTTTTCTTCTATTGAGATTGTTTCTCTGTCCGAAAAACTTCATAATACAGAGTTTGTACAAAAATAATTAAATCTTTAACGTTATTCTTAAATTATATTAATAAATTTTTTTGTTATAATTCCATTCAAATAAATTCCTTTATATTTGATCGTATTATTTCTTATCCAGTTTAGTTGGATTCCATGTTCTAAAGTATTAATTTTATATTGCATAATAGCATTTTATACAAATTATATTCAAATAAATTAATATAATATATTAAATTATTAGCACCTTTTTATTTTAAAAATTTGTAGACATAACAATACTCTTAAAGAAGCACGGTGGACGTCAAATCTAAATGCAAGTACACACCTAACTTGCATGTAATTACTCCAAAAACAGAAAACCTGAAAAAATCATCGATATCACAGATTCAAGGCATAGACAAAGCCCTTAGAAAACTATAATTTCCCCGGAGAGATCGTAACCAGCAGATAGAAGAGAGACTCTAGAAGGCAAAACAGCTTTAATTTGTCTGAGAGCTTCTTGATTCTAAGAGCAAAGAGATGGTCCTGTATCTCAAGTGAATTAAGTTGATACGACCTTTGTGTCAGATCATGTGTAGTGTGGCCTTACAGTTCCATCAAGGGGAAAAGCGTTGATTCCCACCGATTCAAGTATTGGGATGCCAGAGGGAACGTACGCTTGTATAGGTAATAAAAAATTATTTTGTTTTGGTAAAATAGAATGTTTTTAATTTTATTTTATTTTTTTTTTGTTTTCACCGATTTAAGTATTGGGATACCGGAGGGAACTTACGCTCGTATAAGTACTCCAAAACTATTCTGTTTTTGGTAAAACAAAAATGTTTTTAATTTTAATTTTTTAGTGTTTTATTGTCATTATAAATTACAAAGCCCCGAGATCCGGACTGGCGTTGGAAAAGTCGACAGATATTGGAGCTGGGGTGATCGATGCTGACTATCGGGGACCTATGGGGGTGGCGTTGTTCAATGAGTCTGATGTTGATTTTGAAGTAAAATGTGGCGACAGAATTGCCCACTTGTTTCTTCAGAAGATTGAGACGCCTGAAGTTTTGCAAGTTGAGGATCTGAATTCTACTGTCACAAGGGCTGGAGGCTTTCGTTCTACTGGTGTTTGAGCCGTCTTCTCTTCAATCTTCAGTCAGTTTGTCTCTTTTTATGTCTCTCATTCTTCCACTTTGGGGGGATGGGTTTATTGGGAAGATTAATTTATCAAACATGTAGTGCGCTAACATACTTTTGCCTTCAACCAGTTGTAAATCATGTCCTTTTTTCTAGAAATTAAATATAGTTATCGTATGATGATGGGTTGAGGAAAATTATAGTTTTTGAATACCTCCATATCCCTTCCCTTCCCTCCCCTCCCCCCCCCCTCCAAAAAACAACAAAAAACAACAACATATTTTTGCCACTTTAGCCTTCAGTTTGTGAGTTTGTCTTTTCAAAAAAAAAAAAAATCAGTTTTGTCCTTTTGTGTTTCCCATGCTTACATGACGGCTTAGCATATTGAGACAGCCAAATTATCAATAGAAAGACTTTAATGGTGTCTGTGTCTGTACCAGGACGATAACTAACACCTTTGCCACCCAGGTCCAGGTTGCAGTTGATTTATACGTTCAAAGAGGAACATTTATCAAAGCTGTGGTGCGAGAACATCTTTTTGCCCATATTGGTTTCACCTAGTTTTTGGGCGTTTTATATGCATATATGCCATTCTTGGTATGTCCGCCTACGAGTGCTTAGGCACAAAATTTTACCGTATAAAAGCGAACAAATCAAATTTCTTCGAATTATAATTACCGTGTGAGAGATCACCAGCTAAATTACCAACTACTTTTTAATAAGGTATGTTATCCTGCTGAATGTAGTAAACCATTCAATTGAAAACTAGATTACCGAAAGAATCGTCAACAGAACAGAAGCTCCCCACCGGATGATCAAGCAAAAGTGTAACAATTTCAAGCATATTTGTATTTTTCAAATGCCAGCACTAGTATACGAGAATGCTGAAAAATAGGATGCTTTAACATCACTGAGAGGCCTATTTGATTGAACACACACGACTTCCTAGCAGCAACAACTTTAAACACACCTTCAAACATCTAGAAGGTTTGTTAGAATAGTAGAGCAGACAATAGAGGTTCTTACACAAACCAGAAACTCAACAAGCATATTCAGAGATATCTTTGAGTCACTCCAGCTGATAGATCAAACACCACACTAAACTTTAAATACAATTTAAAGCAAACTGGAATAAAAGAACAACAAAAGATTTCATAATAATAACAAGGCAACCACCAGATTTCTAGGGCGTCAATGACTAGACCATCACAAGTTCTGAGGTCCCTGTAAACTAGCTCTCTCAGCTATCATACTACAGCAATTTGACCTCCCTGATGGTCAATATTCATGATCAAGATCTCGATTCCTCTCTCTTTCACGTGATGTTGCAAGGTCATAATGGAAATCCTCCTCCATTTGATCATATCGATCATGATCATTGCCATGGTACTGATTATAACGATCATGGTCACCCTGGGTATAACTCCTATGATGCTCATAGTGCTCAGGGTGTTCGTACCATCCACGGTCATCGTCCTGGTCAGCATGATCATAGTCCTTTTCACCACGGCGATCCCTATCATGTTTTGACTCAATTCGATCATATTCAGATTCCATATCATGAGAATACCCTCGGTCACGGTCAGGGTCACCACCTTCATAATCTCCGTGTCTCTCCCTTTCACGAGGATGCTCACGCTCACGCTGCCTATCACGGTCCCTTTCTCTTTCACGGTCATAATCACGACCACGGTCTCGACCACGATCACGTGCTCGGTCCCGGTCCCGGTCCCGACCTCGGTCTTTCTCCCTCTCCCTGTCTCCAGTTCTGTCACGATCTCTATGGTGTCTATCATCTCTATGATCACGATCCCTTGGCCGGTCATGGGAGCGCTCACGAGACTTCTCCTGTTCCCTCTCTCTATCCCTTGGCCTGTCATGGGAATGCTCACGAGACTTCTCCTGTTCCCTCTCTCTATCCCTTCCCCTTTCACGGGACCTTTCCCTGTCCCTGAAACATTATTCAATATCAACCAAAAAGCGCAAAGACAATGATTCATCCCAGTGCTAATTTAATTTTTCATGAGCAATTTTCTCCCTTTTTTTTTTAACCAGCTATAAATATTCGATACCATCACAAGTGAAGCAGACACATGGAGAGCAAAATATAAAATATACCTGTCACCATGCCGATCCTCTCGTACCCTAGGCTCCTCAGACCGAGAAGGTCCTCTTGAATGCTCTTGTTCCCTGGCAAGTTAAGATAATTGAATAAAACATGCCATGTTTCTTGGAAAACAGCATGAGAGAAATTTCAAAAACACATTCTAGATGAAAAATGATAGTGGGCAAGGCAGCTAGAAGTGATCAGACCATGTACAACAAGGGTTGAAATTATGCTTAGCAGGTAGAGAACTATCGGTGGCTTCAGCATGCTTCCCAATTATCATATGTTTAAAATTTATCAAGGGCTCATCGCATAATGGTTTAAAAGGCTAAAATTGTGCATAATGTCCAGGGGATGGTGCAAGGTTGCAATTAGGGTAATTACCTTCCAGAATATCTCTGATTAACTTCTTCACCTCCAACCCTGGTTGTTCCAAGTCCACCACCTAACCTGCGAGGACGCCAATTTGGTACTGTTCTACCACGCTCAACATCTACAAGCACCCTTCTGCCATCAAGCTTCCTCCCATCAGCTTGTTTATATGCAGCTGTGACATGTATAGAAGCAACTATTAGAACATTGTCAATCAGATTAAAACCTAACATATGCATGCTATACAAGAAAACCTTTCATATCCCGAGTGTGCATGTACTCAATGAATGCGTATCCTCTGGGTTTATTGGTCTCTTTATCAGTAACCAACCGAACCTGACAAGATCAATGTTAGAAGAAATATAAACCATGGTTAACAGGAAAACCAGAACAGGAACGAATAACAAATTCACAACTAATGCTGAGTATTTCCTGTAACTAAGTGACAACTCTGCTCAAAAGGTAGAAATAGTAAATCCTAAATGGCACGGCAGACAGGCACTATGCCTCATTAGCCGTGCTCACCTTTTTATCATAGGGCTTGCCATCGCGAGATGAATCACCACCATTGCTAGAGTTGCAGACTAACTGATTGTGGCAAATTTACCAATTGTGGAACAGACTAATCCTCCCCTTACCAGGGATATATGTTTTTAAATGACAAAATAGTTATAGATAATATAGGTAACACAGAAAATACCAGGACATCTTCTCAATTGCTGATACTTTTTTGACAGCCTTTAAAGCCAAAAGTAAAATTTAGTAACAAGTAATGAATTGTGTATTCAAATAAAAGGGAAAGAGAAGCCAGAACTCTCGACATATTTTACCCAGGGCACGAAAAGAACAAATGGTGGTCTCCTTTTGCAGCACAAATATAAAGTTCAAAAGGCACAATGCATCACTGCTCTGCTCAACTTAAACTTACAGCTTTGCTTTGCAGGATGAAGCACCATCTTTGGTATTGGTTTGAAAGAAAATGGAGGAAAAGTTCCATTGCTGGAACAGAGTTTTCAATCCCCCCTTACCAGGGTTGTCTTAACATAATGAAACTTAATACCAAAGAAAGTATCTAAAAGTAGATGAATACCTTTTCCTTTCAAGAAAAAGAAAATCAAAGCCCTTGTCCCATGATGAATTCTAGATACATATATATCAAAAGTAATATTTGTCAAAGGATTAATTGCAAAAACAGTCACCAGCAAACAGGTGTGGATACCTGTGCTATTATATTCCAACTTGCACATTCCTTGATATGTCATAGAACAGGGAGATGCTCAATATCCTCTATCAAGATAAACAACAAAATACCCTATTCAACTCTGATTACACTTACCATCCACAAAATTCGTGTAGCATTATCCATTACTAAAATCAACTTGCTCTGAGAATGAATTTCGGAGGTAGTTTAACAAGTGGCTAATTTTAGAATTAGAAAAAGGTTGCATGAATCCCACCAAGTAATCACGACAGAACACAAATAAATTTATACAGTTAAAACTTTATGGTTCCAAAAAGAATTTAATTTTCATTTCAAAATACCGAAAATTGGAAATAAAGACATCTTATATGCAGTTTCTAAAAGCTTGAAATTTTGATTTATACACAAATATCATTCTAGATACAAAAGGAAATAAATTGGCACATCAACTCTTACCAAACCCGCTTGGGATGCTCAAAAATACCTACCCGTTTAATTGGTCCATAAGACTCAAACTCCCTTTTGATCTTACTTTCAGTTGTCTCATAACTCTGCAAGCAGAAAAATTCATTAATCAGTCATCAAGGCAAAAGAGACTATAAAACACGAGGACTGATCACAAGAGGGGAGTTAGCACTTACAAGCCTAGCAACAAACAATGTCTTATATGGATCTCCAGAAACTTTTGCGTCATTGTGAGGGTCATCTGCACAGAAAGAAAATATTATATCAAAATAATCAAAAAAAATTTAAGACTTTGAAAATCTCAATGCAACCATAGTCCAACTTTATAAGAAGGAAGGTGGTATTACATTTCTGAAGTTCTTCAGCAGCTTTTTCTGCACCCTTCTCTAGTCGTAGCTTATGAATTCTAGCCCTTCTTTGTGCCTGAACCAAAAAAAATTTATCAAGCAAAGAATACACAATTTCTTACTCAATAAAGAGAGGCACTAACATGATCAATATTTCTACATTCAAAAAATTGTTCAGGTCCTACATCAGAGCAAATTTTATTGTTCTTTCAGTATTCATTAATGCCTACTAACTTAACTTTTAATCCATCAGCTTCATTAGAAACTATCTTCTAAATAGACCTCAACCTAAGCCCAAACATGGGAGAGATATAATTGTTTTCGAAAAACTAGCAAGAAATATGAACCTATTTTATCATAAAGAGTTATGGAAGAAAAAATTGGTATCCAAATGGGTGAACTGATTTGCTGATGAACGAATTCGTTCATCTATCATCCCATCACCACATCGTGTCATACTGAAGTTATTTTCTATATCAGAAAACAGAACCTCAAATCATAAACCCCAAAGGCCCCCTCCCCCGCCAAAACCAACCAAACACCCTCTTCCATTAAGAACGAAAAGCAAATGATAAAAATATTTTCCCTTGCTTGTAGATCAAAGATTCAAACCCATGACTTTTGTCTGATTTCCTTCAAAGGTGGTCACCTATTTAGACTGGCCAGTTTTTTAGTAAGATAATCTTAAAAGGAAACTCTTAGGTCACTAACTGTTGGGAAGAATCTCAGTAAATAAAACAATCCTATGATAGACTCAAAAGTTTATGAAATATGAAAACCAAATATTTGCATACTAGTATCTGGTCATTCACCAAATTCATAATAGTGCTTCGAATAAGAAAAATGTAATAGTTATATATATTTCAAAAACAATTGGGCAATGTATCAAATTGATATGAAAAGAAGAAACTATGAATCTCCATTAGCAAGTACTTAGTATGCAAAGATCTTACAGGTGTCTCAGCCTCTTGTACAGGTGGAGCATACTCAGGATCTCCTGGTTCAGCAAAGTGACTTACGAACTGTGCCATTCCTGAAAACGAAAAAATTTAAATAACACCGCAAAAATAAATAATTTCACATTAAAAACACCAAAAAATTAATAAGACCTGTTAGTGGGGGGCATTTTCTTTTCTCTGGAGGCGGTTTATACTCCAGTGGAGATCGAGCTTCAAAGAGCTTCAAAAGATTGGCTGTTAAACCAGTAGGATGGCTTTGCCCAATCTGCACGATAAAAAAATCTCCTCCATTAGCTGTTATCAGTTGTGTGTTTGTATAGAGGAATGTCAAAACTCTACATGTATTTCTTCCAAAAGTAAAATCAAGCTAAAAAAAAAAAATTCCGCAAACTGTTTTATTTTCAACTATTATTTGTATTATTGTTTTTCTTGACAAAACATTTTAGAAAAACACACAAAAAAAAAAAATCAAAGACATCAAAAAATCCAATGCTATAGATAAACCAAGCTAAATAAAGAAGACAAAAACTTCATAATCATAAAAATTAGAAAGAAAATATGTAAACCTAATAAGAAGCCAAAAAAAAAATCCCTTTTTGAAAGAATACAAGAAAATAACTTTTAAATAAAAAAAAAAAAGCAAAAAATAATCGCAATAGAAAACGAACCAGCTTGAGCTGAAGGACGTTGGCGCGGTTCTGGGCCTTAGTACGAGCCTGAACTGCGGCGTTTTGGTTGCGCATGAAGGCATCGTTGTAGTCTCCCATGTTGTCGTTGAAGATCGGGTACGAACTAGGATTCTTGTAACAATCTAGGGTTTGGTAAGCAGATTCGTAAGAAGATAACTGGCATCGATTGGATAATTGTCTATTCAGATCGGGTTTGGGACTTCGGTTCGTGCGATTTTAGAGCCCGAAAGCTGTAGCTAAAATATGGGGCTTCGCGGAGACTGTTTTATAGACGAAGCTGAGCACTTCAGAGTACTGTGACGAGTGTATTGTGTTAAGCGTTCCCTTTCGTACACGTGCGAGATGGGGCAGTGTCCCTAAGTGGGAAACGACTAAACGGTGTTGGCTTGGGTAAAATCGCTTTACTGTATTTCTCGTCAGGATTAAAAAATTCGATTTTTTAAGATATTAGTCTTAATTTAAAATTAAGTATTTAAAAAATAAGATATTAATTTAATTAAAATTTAAAATTAAGATTAAATTAAAAAATTTAAATTCGATTTAATTAAAATCAGGATTAGATTATAATAAATAGGATATCAATTTTTATTAGGTACCCAATTTTTATTAATAATTTATTTTAAATTTTTAATTATTATTATAATTTTTTTAAATTTGATTAAATTATAAGAATATCTTATAGAATAATAATTTTAGAGAATATATATATATGAAAAAATATATACCTTTGTTCTTATTTAATATAATTTTGATTATCTTAAATAAAAACAATTAATTTTTATACTATTTATATAATACGTTACTAACTAAACTATTTAAATATTAAAAATAATCCTATCTATTTAGGATAATAAATTAATAATTTAAATAA
>JAVXUL010005943.1:0-12652 GCA_035590515.1 Trichilia minutiflora | reverse complement strand
AAATAGGATGGGCCAGGCTTAATTGATCCGGACTATTTCGACCAAGCATTTAAACGGGCCGAATTGGGCTGGCCCGTTTAATAAACGGGTTGATATCTTCAACCCTAACCCAACCCGTCGGGCTATCGGGCTAAATGAGCCAGCCCATTTATATTAAATAAATAAATAAATTAATTAATTAATTAAATAAATAATAAATAATTATAATTTTAAAAAAAATTAATAAAAAAACACTATAAATATATAACAACAAATATTTTTAATTTAATTTTTTAAAACTAAAATTTATTAATATTAATATATAATAAATATTTAATTAAAAAATATTTTTAAATATTTAATTATTATAATCGGGCCAGCCTGTTTAACCTGCGGATTAAAGGGGTTTGAACCCTTTTACCCGCGGGTTAAACAGGCCGACCCATTTAACCCACGGGCCAAAAACTATTGACCCTAACCCGCTTATTTTGCGGGTTAAACAGGCTAGCCCGTTAGGCTAAACCCGTTTTGATAACTTTAATTGTAATAACTAAAGCTTCATCATGAGGATAATGGACCCCATTCTCATCCTCATCTGTAAACATAATCGATACCGAGGCTATCCTCGATTTCTTTTTGCGCGCATATTTAGTATATGTGGCTTCATGTTTATACTCGGAATAGAGTATCGAGTATAGTTCTTCCTGGAATTATTTGAATTTTCAGTCAGTGTGGGATCGCCAATGATCACCATTGCGCCATCATACCTTGGGGCTCATCTTGGTTCTTGGGGCCTTTCATCTTCACGAACTATAAACTCGGTTAGATAATTGTTTCTGATCAAGACTTTGATTTGATTTTGCAACTCGTAGCATTCTTCTGTTGAGTGTTCCACATCTTGATGGAACTCACAAAATCTGTTTCCTGCCTCCCTCGGGTGTCTATGTTTAATTGGACGGGGATCCAGCAACAAAGTTTCCCGTTTCTTGACCTCCTCCAGAATCTGTGAAAGTGGAGCGGTTAAGGGAGTAAACTTCTTCTTCGCTTCCCCCTGCTCCACTCACCTCGGTATATCTACCTGGGTGACTCGCTTCGGATTATCTCTTTGATGCGATCTTCGTTCACTGAAATACTGCTCCTCTCTCCTCCTGTCGTCCTGGTAATACTCGGGGACTCAATCCCTTCCCCGATTAGCCTGAGGAAATCTCCTCCCATCACTTCCCCACTTCTTATTGTCGGGCTTCTTAAACCAGTTGTTGTCTCTTGGGGGAGCCCTTACAGGCTTCTGTTCTTTCATCTTGGGCATCACCTGATTCTCGACTTCTATCTCATCAAGTATCTTTCTCTGAGCTGTCTCGTAAGTGTTCACCAAAGACTTACAGATAGCATACCAGGCCCTGTCTATCTTGAACCCTTGTCTCAGTCCCTCCAAAGCCAGTGGATGGTAGAAAGCTCCCAATTCAAGTACCTCCTCGTGGTACCTTTTGGTAAAGCTCTTGAGGCTTTCGCAATTTTCCTGTTTAAACAGTAACAAGGAGCTCGGGGTTTAGGTGTTGAAGACTGCACCTCTGAATTCTGCGATGAACACCTTATACAGCTGCTCAAAACTCCAGATGCTCCTGGGGGTTAGACCCATAAACCACTTTCTAACTTGCCCCTCTAGGATCAGGGAGAATAGGCGGCACATCTATTCTTTGCTCAGACTCTAGATGAGCATCATCTCATAGAAAAAGTGCATGTGTAGTGATGGGTTTGTCTTCCCAGAAAATGGGATAATCTGGGGTATTTTAAACTTTTTGAGCAAGGTCTGGCCTAATAGTTCAGGTGTAAAAGGTGACTTCGCGTAAGGGCTGGTCACTGGAATAGGGTCAGCCAGTTCACCTTGGGGGCCCATCTTCTCTCTACTTATCTCCTCCATCATCTTTCTTACCAAGGACTCCACATCTCTATCCTTGTTGTCAGTCCTCCATTCCTCCTCATGACACAGATTCTCTCATTCAAATGCCTCGCATTCCCTTCTTCTGCCTCTGCTCCAACAGTATCCTCATGTCATCTGAAAGTGGACTGATGTCATCAGGTATCTCCTGGACGTCATCTAGGCTCCGAAAAATCCTCGTAGACCCGAGGTGGCATCTTTTCCAAGCCACAGAAGGCATGTATACATTTTTAGCCCCCATTCCCCTTGAATGGGGTTCCTCTACTGCCTTATTTTTTTCTTTTTCTACTGCTGTATACCTTCTAGTCCAGGGTTGTCTCTTGACTCCTTTCTCATCCCTCACTATGGTTTTTGGTCGAGGGAAGCTGCTCTCCACCATCTCGTCTGGTATCCTCGCATCCTGCGCATTAGCTTGTATCATCTTTTTAATTCTGACACTTCTTTGGCCAATACCTATAACTGTCGGTCTTTCTCTATATGCTGCTGTTCACTGTCTTGAAGCAGCTACAGCAACTGAGCCATTTCTTCAATTTTCTTTGCATGGTCCGTTTCACATGCATGCACCTTAGCAGCATTTAATTGGGGGCTCTCATACTTCAAAATTTCATGCAGGGCACTATTAGCCCCTTTTGTAACAACAACAGCTTTTATAAAACCTCCCTATGTGTTTTTACATTCATATACATGTTTCTTGGTTGAATATCCCTTGACATTGGTCATTTTTATCAAAAATAGTTTGTTGGCTGACTTTTTGTTCGATTTCCCACAGATGGCGCCATACAAGAAGTTGGTGTCGTCCTCAACCTCGAGCACTAGCTGGTCTTCTCTTCTCGTCCTTAACCTGGGTCTGCAAAATATTGGACACCTCAGGGATAAAGCCGATTTTTTGACGAAAACCCTCCGTTTCTTAAGTCAGAGAGGGTTTTACTTTATGTGTGAAAGAGGTGTGCATGGAAACAAGCATGAAAACATAGAAAATATGAAAGGCATAGAACATTCTATCCTCTAAAAAATAATACCCAACATCACTGAAAAGTCAGTGAATATCTTAGAGTGTGTGTCTGTAAAAAGGTGTGTTCGAATGTTAGAATGTCTGAGAATATAACCGAATATACCTCCCTAGATTTCTGAATGCTGTAAATTAGAAGCATAAAAGTCCGTAACTTTGGATATGTATTATTGCATGGCTGATATGTCCATGATGACCTGCTATAAAAATTAGGGGGCGTGACGAACTGTGATACTATTTCTATCATGTCAATCCTGAGAACCCGAATGCAAGTTCTTCCGAGTGAAGCTTTCAGTTCTCCTGAGAATGAAATCCCCTAGTCCTAGATAGGCTCTTATACAGTGAGTTATGGTTTTGATAACGTCAGAATATAGTGTTATGGAGACCTGTATACCCCGAATGCTCACGAATCCCTGTTATTTCAGGTAGATCATATCAATCTGCCCCGAGCCTGGGTCTAGAAGTCCGTCATTGAAGACCTTTCACCCAAGTACGGATCAATCGAAAATAACTCAAAGGAGACTTTCTGACCAGTGGCCTTAGAAAAAGTACCCGAGGCGATCTCTATTATCTTCTGTGTGGTGTAGATGGCTTTTCGGGATAGCGTCGTATCAAAGGGTCCATTAGGGGATAATATACCTGTATGGTGGGCTTGGATAAGGACTTGGAAATGGGCCTGGACCCGTGGGCTGGGCCTCGACAAAATACCCAAACATCTAGATTTATATTTAGTATTTAATAAATATGTCTTAAAGTTTTCATAGTTTCAAAGTGACATGAACATTCTAATGGATGATATTGATTCATCTTTACTAAACTATATAAAAATAATTTATATTCTAGTACTTATGCAAGGTAGATCAATCTGGTGTTAGTTTCTATAACACTAGTTCTTTGAAAGTGAGAATACTTTCCTGCTTATCCTGTAACCTCTTAGGTTGAGGAGTTGTTGAAAGAAAAAGTGTCAAGACATAGTGTTGAACCATTGGAAAAATATAATCATTTTTGTATCAAAACTGACAAATATTAAATCGAGCTATTCTTCTCTTTGCTTCATGTCATCAAACCGTAAGACTATATTTGTAATATAAAATTTAATACAAATATGATAATTTTATAATAAGCAGCAAAAATACTATAATGGGTTGTTAGTATTTATATTGATATAAAGTTATGAATGGATAGTCAAGATGAACTTGTTCAAGATTTTCCAGAGAGAAAGATCCTTGAAAAATAATGTTTGGGTTTGGTATAACTAGAATTGGATTTGAAGGCTGTCAGAATGATAATATTTTTGTTCATAAAGGAGTCATTAAACTTCTGGTGGTTTGAAATCATGAATTAAGAAAGTTTTTGGTATTATAAAAATGGTAGGAATGATGGACATTAAAGAAGAGTGTCTGTGTGAATTTTTCTGTTTGAATTTGGAAAGTTTGGAGAGGAGATTGCTAAAACATTGTTTTTGCCTTTGATATGCTATACTGTAAAGTGGAATTTTGCAAACCATGATGAGCATCTTAGAAGATGAGAGTTTGTGATTTTTCTTCTACTTGGAGTCCATCATTTTTAAAAAGAAATATATTCTTTGGATAGAAAGAGAGAGATTTATGTAAAAAATTTTTTTATAGATATGATATCTCTTATCCTAAAGATATAAAACCTGACTCGATGTTTTTCACAACACTATCATGTTCGCATTAGGGTATTATATATTTTGATGACTTAATGGTATCCACATCAGTTTAGGATTAGAAGCTTGTACATTTTTGAAGACCTATGATCTCTGACCCGTATACATCTGTAGTACTTAAAAATAGGAATGGTTGGAAAGTATAAAAAAATCTGTGACCAAGGGAATTGCCTAACCACTGGGGGTTATCTGTCTCATCATCTGTCAGTTTTAGGCAGCACAAAAATTATAGGCCCTATAGCTCTGAGATTTGACATGATATGAGTATTAATAAAATACATTTATCATTGTTATTCTATGATGAAAAGTCATATCACCGAAAAGTGATAGTGAAGATAAAAGGAAAAAAGAAGATAAGGGACAAGACTTTTGGACTAGGAACTTTGGATCTCTCTCTCACTACAAACCAAAGGAAGGTCAAAACTAAAACTTAGATCGTTTTCTTTCTTTTGATTTTTCTTATACCTTTTTGCTGACTTAGGCATCAAAATTTTTTTGTCAAAAAATATACTCGACGTCACTTTAAGTGTGTTACTATTTTGCAGGACTTGAAGGTGTAGCCTTACGAGTTAAGCTCAGAAGATCGGCCCACCAAGTTTGAGCTCATGAAGATCTAATCACTTACACCATTTTATACTTCAACAGCAGGCGTCATATGTGAAAAACTGATGAAAAACCATTAGTACATCACTTAGCGAAGAGGAAAGGGGGAAGAAATCACTTTCACGGTCGGAAGATACTTAAAACTTTTTAAATACAGACTTGACGACGGTTGAAGTTTTAAGAAATGATAGACCGAAGACAAGAGATCGAAATCTCTAGCTCTAGTGGAAGCATCGTACTTGGTGGTGAAAGAACATCATTGACACGGATGGACACCATGACACGTGAGGGATATAATATCCCACACCCCATAAGAGGATACAAGTTGGACAACGAGCACATGACTAGACTTTTGAAAAACAAGGCTAAGATGTTGAAAAGTAAGCTTATGGAGATTAAGTGGTGGTTGACTGGAGAAATGGCTTGTAGAAGGGAGAATAAAATGTCATTCTTCCCCGTGGAATAGGAGAGTCAGACTCCTTCCTATAGCAATATTGATGAGACTCGGAGAGCAGTTGAAATGCGCAATCATATATCGCAGCCCAAGCTAACCGCTGCACAAAAGAAAAAGGCTAAAATGATAAAAATATTAGTAGAAGAGTCCCATATTTTTCTAGATATCAATCCCCCTTTCAAAATTTATGAGGGGGACAAATGTAGGCATGATAACGTAGATAGAGAGTATGGTGTGATGAGTAAGTGTGAGTTAGAGCCTAGTCTGGCATCCACAGATATGAGGTATTATCTTAATAAAAAGCATGCTAGGAAAAAAGAGGTGGTCGCAACCGTTAGCAAGAGAGAGGTGGAGGATTGTGTAAGAGGGATACTATATGAGATCAGAGAAAAGGAGGTCGCTGAGCAGGGAGAAAGGCCAAAGACCGAAAATGCTTATGCCTCTACATTCACCTCCTTCTTTACTGAGGATATTTTGGTATTGTGCCTTTCCAAAAAGTTTAAAATGTCGTAGTTGGTCTCTTACACTGGGAAGACTGACCCCTCCTTGCACCTAGATATACTCAGAAAGATGATATTGATTGAAGACTTGACAGAGTTACAGATGTGTCCGTCATTCCTACTGATATTGGAGAGGCCAGTAAGACATTGGTATAAGAATCTGCCACCAACAAGCATCAGTAATTTCGATCAGTTGGCAGTTGCATTTAGAAATGAGTTTGGAGAGTCGTTGCAATGAACCAAAACTTAAGTACCTTCTTGTCAATACGTCAGGGTCTAAATAAAATACTGAAAAGCTTCGTGAAGAGATACCATGAGAAGGTCACGGAGTTGGAGGCATACCATCACCCTTTAGTATTGGAGGGATTGAAGAGAGGCCTGAGGATGGAAAGGACTTGGTATACTATTTATCAATAATCGATGGACACCTACGAGGTTGTTAGGTTTGAGTTGCTTGATGAGATCGATATAAAAAGGAAAATGCTCTTGAGAATGAGGGAGGAGAGCTATGCTACACCAGTCAAGAGGGAGCAACAGCAAAATACATTGTGGAGAGACAAGGGGAACCTCTATAGGAACCTCAAAAATGATCGAAGGGATAGCGAGAGAAGAGATAGGGGCCAAAAGAAGTTTCTCCCTGAGTCGCAAAGGGATGATGAACATTCAAGGCTATTGCCAACTGGGGAGCACCCCCGAAGGCTAGGTCAGGTAGCTTCCTATAATCACACGCCTTTGAGAGCTTCATTGTCAGAAGTTTACGAGGACATTAAAAAGAGAGGGTTGTTGGTGCCCCAACCTCAAAGCATGAAAATCAGGATGGCCAGGAGAACCAGGGATAAATTCTGTGAATTTTATAAAGAGCATGATCACACAACTAAGCAGTGTGAAAACCTGCGGGGTCAGATCAAGGTACTGATAAAAAATAACTATCTTACAAATTACATTGTAGAATCCTGACAGGGTCTTTCCTGATCAGGACAACACTATAAAAAAGGAGATAACTCAGGATCCAATTAGAATACTTTGGTTATATCAAGGGGTCTAACCTTGACGTTATTATCAAATAATGTCCACAAGAATTATGCACGCTACTCTTTACCAAACCACTCATCAGATGTCCATATGATAAATGTGTGGGCCGACAAGCGATCAAAAGTAGCATCCATCCCGATCATGTTCACTGGTAAAGATGAGATTGGGGTCCATTACCCCCATGACGATGCGTTAGTGGTAGTCATAAAAATCACATCCAAACAGGTCAGCTGGGTTTTGATTGATACAGATAATTTGATAGATATCATATTCAAGGACACCCTGGATTTGTTAGAGATAGAGGATTTGAAGTTGTTCTAAGCTGATTCTACGTTGTACGAATTCGAAGATTCTTGTATCGTCCTTATGGGATTAGTGTAGTTGCCTGTGATAATGGGTGATAAACCCTATAAGAAGATAGTCATAGTGTGCTTTTAGGTGATGGATTTGAAGATACCCTATGTAGCCATTATGAGAAGGCTTTTTCTCTGAAATACCAAGATGATGGAGAGTGTACACTATCTGAAGCTGAAATTCAGAGTCGACAAAGGGATTAGTATAGTCAAATATAACCAAAGGGAAGCGAGATTATGTTTCATAGTCTCCTCCAAGAAAATATACTGTATTAACAAGAGATCTCTGGAGACACCGATTAAAAAGACTGAGGACTAGGCTCCCAGAGCTGAAGAAGAGACAGTTACTGAAGGGACGCGAGCTATAACTTCTATAAGAAATGACGTAGAGGATAAGACCTTGTACTCGAACTAGTGAAAGTGTTAGAAACTGTGATACAGATGAGTGACAGTAAAAAAGAAACTGTTAGGGTTGGCAATCAGCTAGTCCCTGATTAGAGGCAAAACTTGATAATGGCTTTAAAGAGGAATATAGATATATTTATCTGAAGCCATGGGGATATACCTGGTATAGATGTGAGTGTTATGACTCATCAGTTGGCCGTTAATCTTACGCACAAACCAATGTGACAAAAAAAAAGATCTTTAACATCGACAGACAGAGAGCTATCTAGATAAAAGTCGACAAGCTGTTTAATGCATGATTCATTAGGGAAACTAAGTACCCTGATTATTTAAAAAATTTGGTAATGGTTAAGAAGACTAATGGGAGCTAACGAATATATATCGACTTCACCGACCTTAATAAAGTTTATCCCAAAGATAGTTTTTTCCTACCCTAGATTGATTAATTGATTGATTCGACCATCAGACATGAGTTATTAAGATTTATAAATTCTTTTTGAGGTATAACTAGATATCAATACATCTTTTCGATTGAGAGAAAAGAGAATTCATCATATATCAGGGTTCATATTATTATAAGTTATGTCTTTTGGCTTGAAGAACGTTGGGTTCACCTTTTAAAGATTGGTGAGCAAGGTGTTTAAACCTCTGATAAGAAATTTCATAGAAGTCTATGTTGATGATATGATTGTCAAATTTACAAAAGCTATAGACTATACCCACCACCTTGAGTAGGTGTTTTTCCTACTTCAAAAGTACAAGCTAAGGTTAAACCTAGAGAAGTGTGCCTTCGAGTTCAGATCAGAAAAGTTCCTGGGATTCAATGTTAGCGGAAGGAGGATCGAAGCTAACCAGCAGAAGATTCAAGTTATAATAGATTTGAAGGTCCCTACTGTAGTCCCAAATGGCATAATCTAAGAGGGGGGTAAATTGGAATTTTAAAGCCTTTTATAAAGAAATATTTATCTATTGTAAAAATGAATGAACTTTATGTATATGTACTGATGCCAGAATGCAAAAAATAAATATGACAGAGAAGAAAGACAATGAACATAAGAATTTTATAGTAGTTTGACTATAAGTCTACGTTCTCGGATGAATCCCCTCACACTGAGGATCACTAAGCCTTAGTTTCATGGATCAAGAGAAACCCAGTTATAAATCCTTCTTAAACGGTGAAGGGCAACCTCAACCATAACTTTCTTTGTCACGGGTGAAGTGAAATCTAGTACAATCTTTCTTACAACGGGTGAAGAGTAACCCAAAATGTATCTTAGAAAGTAGAGATAAAAATTTGAACTCTCAAAGGAGTGTATGTTCAATATGCATAACTTTCTCTCTCTAAAATAAATACAAACAAGAAAGCAGAGAGAATAAAAATTAATTGTAGGAGAATGTTTTTGAATTCTTTGATTGCTCTTAGTGTTGTGCTTCAACAACCTCTGAATTTGTAAACATGGTTGTATTTATGTTTGAGATAAATTCCTCAAAAGGCTCTATTGTCTACTCATTAATGGTAACATTTAATGCTTCTGAACTAGCCATTGTAGTGTACTGACAGTGTATGTATCGATACCTTAGATTTCATGTATTGATACTTTGCTGAAATTTGTATGAGCTTTCTCCATATATTAATACCCTCTTGTCTATGTATCGATACTTACTGAGGATATTGCAGAACGGTTCCATGTATCGATACTTCAGTGATCATGTATCGATACTTAGTTACGTTGAGAAAATAATCTCTGTCTCTGTATTAATACTTGGCTTTAGGTGTATCGATACTTTGAGTGATTTTGGACATCCTTGATCTCTTCGAAGATGAGTATCGATGCTTCTCTCTGAATTGTATCTATGTATCTATACTTGGCTAGAATGTGTTACTACATGAGCAGTCCCATGCACTTTATCTTCTTCTGTATCAATACCCACTATCCAATGTATCGATACTTTGCTCAAAATTCCTGTAAAAAGAAACTTTCTTGTGCAAAAGACTACAAGTGAAGTATGACATTTTTGAATTGATTTAAACATCACAATGTTCACATATTGCACTAAAAAATCAAGTATATTCCACAATTAATTGATTATGCCATTCAATAATCATTTTTCAATTTTGTTTGATATAAAACATCATTAAAAATATAATAAAGTCTACATTTAGGGCCTTGAAGGAGTTGTAGAGCCTGATCGAAAGATTGGCGGTCCTGAGCTATTTTATCTCGAAATTTACTGATAATTGTTTTCTTTTTTCTAAGATTGTGAGAAAAGACAAAGGCATAAAGTAGAACGAAGAGTGCGAGAGTTCGTTTTAATAGCTCAAGAATTATTTGGCCTTCGTCTTATAGTTGATCAATATATTGTCAAAGGAGACTTTATACCTCTACCTTGTGATCGGTGAACATGCTGTCAATTCAGTTATGGTGAAGAAAAACCACCAGAAGGTCAAAGGCCCATATGTTATACTAGTAAGGCACTGTTGGACGTTGAAACTCGTTACTTGGCGCCTGAGAAATTAGCATTAGCTCTTGTGGTTGTGGCTAGAAAGTTACGGCCCTATTTTCAAATTCATCCTATCGTGGTACTTACAGACCAATCACTCCAACATATACTGCACCGTATTGACCTATCAGAGAGACTTGTCAAGTGGTCAGTGAGTTTAACATTGAATTTTGGCCATACAAGGCAATTAAAGAATAAGCGCTTGTCGATTTCATCATCGAGTGAATGATGATAAAATTACTGATAGTTTTACGGCCCTTGACGAACCAAGCAAACGTGATGGAGGTGGTTCAACTCAATTCAGAAAGTTTCCCACCCCTTGGTATTTATTGATTGATGGGCAAACACTAATAACGATGAAGCTAGTGTCATTTTAATCAGCCTAGAAGGGGAAGAGGTTATGTGTGCCCGTAGATTTAATTTTTCTACAACTAACAATAGGTGTAGAATATGAAGTTTTATTGGCAGGATTAAAGACAATAAAAGAGATTGGGGTATGAGCCCTTTCAGTAAGTAGTGACTCGTGGCTCTTGGTGATATAGATAAATGGGATGTATCAGCCTCGGGAGAAAAATATGAAGGTTTACCTTTCGAGAACTTTTCAATTGATCAGCCAGCTTGATAAGGTGAAAGTGAGAAGAATTCACTGATCTAAGAATCTCCGGGCCAATGCTTTGTTCAAACTTGTCTTAGCCCTCATCAAAAACATCCTGACGGTAATCCTCATAGAAGCCCTGGTCCACAAGAGCACCGAATTACCTCTGAGCAATAAAGTGATGTTTGCTCAAGAGGAACTGACTACCTAGATAAATTCGATCCAAAAATACATCGAGAAAAATATGCTACATCCTAACAAGAATAAAGCTCTCAGGGTCAGGAAAAAGGCCGTCGGGTTTACTGTGATAGAAGATACTCTCTATAAGCGAGGAGTTAGTACCCTTTATCTGAGATGCGTTAGATTTCATGAAGCAAAAGAGGTATTGAAAGAGATATATCAGGGATCTTGTAAAAACTATAGTGGTAGTAGGAATTTGGTGCATCGAGTGTTGAGAAAGAGATATTTTTGGCCAATAATGAGAAAGGATGTCTATAACTTAGTCCGTAGGTGTCCCGCCTGTCAAATCTACGGAGATATTCCATGACAGTCTTTGAAAATTCTTACCACCTTGTTGAGCCCATGGCCATTTGCTCAATGGGGACTTGATTTAATAAATCCCTTCCCTACTACTAGAATCCATGAAAGTATACTATTGAGGGCTTTTGACTATTTTATCAAATGGGTAGAGGTAGAGCATTTATCCAAAATCACAGAGAAAAATACAATTACATTCATCTGAAAGAATATCCTCTATAGAAATGGCATTCCCAATAAAATAATCAAGAAGCTGTTAAAAGAAAGTTGGGAGAATAGAAAGGTGCCTGGGCAGATGAACTTTTGAAAGTCTTGTGGACATATCAAGCAATGACCAAGACCATCACAGGGGAGATCTCGTATCTGTTGGCTTACTGATTTAAGACAATAATTTTCGTCGAGATGGATGCGCTTACCTTTCATACTCTCCACTTTGATGAAGAAGGGAACTAGTAAGTCATACGTTTTAAACTCAACTTACGTGAAAAGGAGAGGAATCATGCCTTGATGAGGATGGTCACATGCCAACAGAAGGTATCCCAAGGCTATAATAAAAAGGTCAAGCCTCGATCCTTTAGGGAAGGAGACTTAGTGCTCAAAAGAATTACCCTTAATATCAAGGTGTAGGGCTGTCAAATGGGTCAATCCAGTCTGACTCGACTCGACCCACCGCAGGCTAACCTTAAACGGGACGAATCGGGTTGGCCTGTTTATTATGCGGATTGATATTTTATCAACCCAAACCCGATCTACAAATTAACTAGCCTAAACGGGTCGGTCCGTGGATAAATTTAAAAAATTTTAAATTAAAAAAATATATAATAAAAAATAATTAACATATATTAATTACTATCAAATATAATATAAAATAAATTTATTTTAGATATTTCAATATTTTTAGTAGTCAATTAATAGTTTAACAAATAAAAACATTATAAAATTTGAATTTGTATAAATTTTAACAGTTTTTTTATATGTAGCTTAATCTCAATTAGATTTTGTACCCAAGTATAGGTAGTCTTGTTATAGTATAGTCCGGTGAGTCCAAGTGTCGTAT
>JAVXUL010005932.1:0-12652 GCA_035590515.1 Trichilia minutiflora | reverse complement strand
TTATCGATTGATCAATATGTGAATATATATATATATATATATATATATATATATTATTTATTTCGTTCACTCACGGAGTATACTTCTGTTTACTCACCCCCCTTTTCCAGTTTCAGGGTAGGCATTAGACTGTGTGCTTAGTCGAGTGGTGATCGCTTTATCAGTTAATAACTTTAGGTATAAGCTATGTCGACTCATTTTATGTAGTCTGTAGTCCACTGGTAGTTATTCATGTTTTTCTTTTATTTATGAGATTTAATAAATGACAAACAGATTTGTAATAAATATTTAGAATTTATTTTAGGATGGATTGATTCTCACAGATTTTATCTGAACGAGTACTTTTATTGATTGTAGTGTACATGTATATTGAAGTGCTATGTGAAATGTTTGTGAAAACAAGATTCATGAATGCCTTACAGGCCTACAGGTTGTATTCTGTGTGATTGAGTATATCCGGGAGGTCTGTGGTAGTTGTCACAGGTGAAACCCACGGGTTGGGGCATGACAGATTTAAAAATAACTAAGTGTTAAGGGATTTAAGGCTCGTGAACAACCTTAATCTTAAAAAGATCTGGCCCGGTCAGGGTTTACCATGACTTAACATGAACTAGGTTTTAGACGTAGAGGATGCCTGATCCGGGTTTAAGGGCTTACGGTACCTGGGACAGATATGATTTAAAAATAACTAAGTGTTAAGTGATTTTAGGACTCGTGGCCAACCTTAACCTTAGAAGGACCTGGCCTAGTCAGGGTTTACCACGTCTTAACATGAACTAGGTCTTAAACGCATAGAATGCTTGTTTCAGGCTTAAAGGCTTATAGCACCTGGGATGGACATGATTTAAAAATGACTAAGTGTTAAGAGATTTTAGGGCTCATGGCCAACTTTAATCTTAGAATGACCTGGCCCAGCCAGAGTCTATCACGCCTTAACACGAATCAGGTTTTAGATGTATAGGATGCCTGATCTGGGCTTAAGGACTTACGATACCTAGGACGGAAAGGATTTTAACAATGACTAAGTGTTAAGGGATTTTAAGGCTTATGGCCAACTTTAACCTTAGGAAAAATATTCTTTAATACAAAGGAAATTTCTGGAGATGCTAGGAGAAGATTAGAACACTTTATTTTTATTTATAAGAAAAAATGATAAAAATAAATGTTGGGAGTTTATAAATTAACCCACCTGAGGAGAAGCTCTCTCAGGGGTAATACTTCTTTAGCATCTCTGCATGCTAAGCTTTACTTAGGATGGTGCCATCAGGTTGGGCCAGTTTGTATGTTCCTGGCCTGACTGTTCGGACTAGCTGATATGGTCATTCCCAATTAGCGCTTAGGGATCCTTCTGATGTTACTCGGGTATTAAGAGTGATCTTTCTGAGGACAAGTTCACCTTCCCTGAAGGAACAGGGTTGGACCTTTCGATTGTAGGACCTAGATACCTTTTATTGATGAGCAATTATCCTGATTAAAGCGCAGTCTCTAACCTTCTCTCGCAAGTCCAATCTAAGACGGATGACTTGCTAATTTTCTTTTTTATTGAAATGAAAAGTGTGAAAGTTGAGATGTCAAGTTCGACTGGAATCACTGCTTCGAATCCATAAGTTAGAAAGTAGAGGATCTCCCATGTGGCTACCTTTGTAGTGATCCGATAGGCCCACCAAACTTTGAGGAGTTCATTTGTCCAGACTCCCTTTCTTTCACCTAACTTCTTTTTGAGCAGCTTTTGATGGTTTTGTTAACTGCCTCAATTTGATCATTGGCCTTCGAGTGAGTCAAGGATGCCAGCATTAGATCAATATTCTAATTGTGATAGAATTCCTCTAATCCTCTATTATCGAATTGCTTCCCATTGTCTGTAATTAAAATACTGGGGATACCATGTCGATAGAGGATATTCTTTTGGATGAAAGCAATGATATTTTTGTTAGTGATTTTGGAAAATGGCTCCGCTTCTACCCACTTGGTGAAGTAGTCAATGGTCACAAAGGCATACCTAGCAGTTGGGAAGGGCCCTATCAGATCGAGCCCCCACTGTGCGAATGATCATGGACTCAACAGTGTAGTCAGGTTCTCTGGGGGTTGGTGGGGGATGTTAGCATGTACCTGACAAGCATAACATCATTGCATGAGTTTATAGGCATCTTCGTTCAGGGTCAATCGATAATATTCTTGCCTGAGTACTCGATGTACCAGGTTTCTGCTACCACTGTGGTTTTCACAAGTCCCCTGGTATATTTTATCCAACACCCTTCCTCCTTCTTGCACCTTAAATAAGGGGTGCTGACTCCCTGTTTATACAGAGTGCCTTCTATCACAGTGAACCTGGGCAGTCTTCCTTTAAACCCTGAGAGCTTCATTCTTGTTAGAAGGTAGACACCTTCGCTGATGTACTTCTGAATCGAGTTCATCCATTTAGCTAATTCTTGCTGGGCCGCCAAGATGCTGTTGTTCTCAGGTAGAGAGATGCTTTTTTATCTCAGGGTTTCCACGAGAATCATCCTATAAATGTTTTCTACGAGGGATGAGGTGAGCTTTGATAGAGCATCGGCCATAAGGTTCTCAGATCGAGGGATTCTTCACATCTCAACCTTGTCAAACTTGTTGATCAAGTGACGCACCTCCGAGAGATAAGCCTTCATTCTTTCTTCTCGGGATTGGTATGTTCCATTTATATAATTTATTAAGAGTTGTGAATCACTACTGGCGGTGATTATACGAACCCCAATCTTTCGCACTATTCTTAATCCTACCAACAAAGTTTCATATTCTACTTCATCATTAGTTACAACAAAAAGGTATCTTAAAGCATACCTAACTTCTTCTTTTTCTAGGACGATTAATATGATGCCAGCTCCTCCACCACTTTGATTGGTTGATCCATTAATCCATAAATACCATATAATGGTCCTATCTGGGTCAGGATGATTTGGGTCAGGGTAATCTACATCCTTCTTTTTTGGATGACTAACGGGTTATAAGATGGCCATTGCCTCAGCCATAGTTTGCTCGACTAAGAAGTCCATAAGGGCTTGCCCTTTGATAGCCTTGCGAGGTTAAAAATCGATATCAAACTCACTGAGCTCCACTAGATTTAACCAGCCTGCTTGATAGATTGGGTCGATGAAGAATTTATCAGAGCGACTGGCTAGTCAGTACCACTATAGGATGGGCCTGGAAATAAGGCCGTAACTTCTTGGCCACTATGACGAGTGCCAGGGACAGCTGCTCTAGTGTCGAGTATCGCTTCTCAGCATTTAGCAGAGCTTTACTAGTGTAGTATATGGGCCTCGATATATTCTGGGTGTCCGCCTTCACTAGAGCCGAGCTGATCATATGCTCACTATCAGCAAGGTAGAGATAAAATGTTTCCTTTGATAAAGGGCTGACTAGCTGTGGGGCGAAATCCAGATAATCCTTGAGCTGTTTGAATGATTCTTTGCATTCCTCATCCCACGTCACGTCCTTGTCCTTTCTTACAGCCCTAAAAAAAGGATAACACTTATCAGTGAATTGACAGATGAAGCGACTTAAGGCTGCTAACTTCCCTGTCAAACTCTACAGCTCCTTCAGCGTCTTGGGAACCTTCAAATCTAGAATGGCCTGTATTTTTCTTGGGTTGGCTTCAATACCTCTTTCGTTAATCATGAAGCCTAGGAACTTCCCCGACTTTACCCCGAAGGAACACTTCTCAGGGTTGAGCCTCAGTTAATACTTCTTGAGAAGAGAAAAAGCTTGCTCCAAGTGGTGGGGGTGGTCTGCGACTCTGATGGACTTTGAAATCAAATCGTCCACGTAGAACTCTATAGAATTTCTTATTAGCGGCTTCAAGACTTTGTTTACCAATCTCTAGAAGGTGGCCCCGACGTTCTTCAACCCAAAAGGCATGACTTTGTAGCAATATAATCCCTGGTCAGTGATGAAGGCTATCTTTTCTTGATCAGGGGGATGCAGTGGTATCTTGTTATACCCTGAGAAGGCATCCATAAAGCTTAACAACTCATCCCCCGCTGTGGAATCA
Source organism: Trichilia minutiflora (assembly GCA_035590515.1). Taxonomy (NCBI): domain Eukaryota; kingdom Viridiplantae; phylum Streptophyta; class Magnoliopsida; order Sapindales; family Meliaceae; genus Trichilia; species Trichilia minutiflora. The sequence goes on along the minus strand of JAVXUL010005932.1, from coordinate 8,628 downwards.
ACTAGTTGATCAATTCGGGGCAAGGAAAAACTATCCTTGAGGTATGCCTTATTGAGGTCGGTAAAGTTCACACACATCCTTCAACATTTGTTGGCCTTTTTGACCAGAATAACGTTTGCCAACTAATCTGGGTATCAGGCTTCTTTGATGAAACCGGTTTTGAGCAGCTTGTCAACCTCCACCCTAATGGCTTTTTTCCTTTCAGCATTAAAGACCCTTCTCATTTGTCAGACTAGCCTGTGTGAGAGATTAACCACTAGCTGATGGGTCATAACCCCTTTGTTCATACCTGGCAGGTCTTCATGGCTCTAGACTAATATATCTGCATTCTGTCTCAGGGTTTCTATTATGCTTTTCCTCTGTTAAGTACCTAGCCAGGAGCCGATCCTGACAATCCTCTCAAGGTGCCGTTCATCTAGCACTATATTAGCTAGAGTTTCTTTTGGTTCCAATCTTGAAATTGACAACTCCTCGTTTACCCTGGCCTGACTCTGGCCTGACTACTGGTAGAAGTCACAACATGTCCTCCTAACCCCGTTCCCTCGTCGGGTCTGGGGGATTGATCTTTGGTCTAGTCAGCTGAAGCTTTCAGGGGTCGTTTACGGATGCAATAAGCTTGTCTTGTGAAAGTGACAAAACACGACCTTGCGTCCCTTTGATTACCCCTTAGAATACCAATTCCTTCGTCAGGTCTAAACTTTAACTTCAAGTAGTGGATGCTCTCCACCGCTTTAGTGTTTTTGAGGAAGGGTTTTCCTAGAATGGCAGAGTATGGGATCTTCAAGTCGACTACCTGAAAGCATACCATGACGGTCTTTTGATAAGGCTTTTTCCTTATTGTTACTGGCAACTGAATTGACCCCAAGGGGTGATACAAGAATCCTCGAATCTATGTAAAGTAGAATTGGGTGGGTCCAATTCTAAATCTTCAATGCTTAGGGCATCTAGTGTATCCTTAAAGATTATGTCAGCTAAACTGTTTGTATCGACCAGGATCTTGCTAACTTGTTTGGAAGCAATCTTCATTGCCACTATCAAGGCATCGTCGTGAGGATAGTGGACTCCTACTTCATGTTCATAAGTAAACATAATAGGGATGGTGGCGATTCTCGGCCTCTTGTCTGCTCGCACGTTCATCACATGAACATTTGTGGAGTGACTGGGCAGTGAGTAGCATGTATAATTTCTGCGAGAGTTGTTTGATAATCTCATCAGAGTAGGACCCCCTAGATGACCATGACGCCTGGGTCCGGGCTTTGGGTAGTCTTTGTCCCCCTGATGCTACCCGGATCCTGGAAGGATGTGCTGAGAATCAATGTAATTTGTGAGATAACTATTTTTGACCAGTACCTCAATTTGATTTCGCAGGTCCTTGCATTGATCATTGGTATGCTGCCTTCTTTGTGAAATTCACATAATCGACCTTTGCTCTTTTTAGGCACCTTCACTTTTATAGTTTGGGGGTGCGGTGCTAGAAGCCACCGATTTTTCGCGTACTCATATATTTTCAATAAAGGAGCTCTTAGGAGAGTGTATCCCTAGGTGGCCAGCTGCTCTACCCTCCTGGGAGAGCTTCTCATCGAATGTTATTTCGATGGTCTATCATCCCTGGAGGGTCAGGGTAAAAACTTTCCCTGACCCCGATCTCCCCTGTTTGTATCCCTTCTATTATGCTTGGAATTCCCATGACAAGTTCCTTTTCCCTTTTGCCATGTATCCTAAGGATGCTCTCTCCTGGTTGAGGCCACTCGGGTCTCTTCCTTCAACTTTAGGAGCATCTCTCCTTTAATCTCGATCTCATCGAGCAGTTCTATCTTGACTACTTCATATGTATCAATGGCACGTCGATAGACAACATACCAAGCCCTTTCTAATCGTAGGCCTTTCTTTAGCCCTTCTAGAGTTAAAGGGTGATGATAGGCCCCTAATTTCATTACTTCTTCATGATATCTTCGCACAAAGCTCTTCAAGATCTCCCCTGCCCCTTAGCATATTGACAATAAAGTGCTTAGATTCTGACTAGTGGCCACTACCCCTTTAAATTCATTTTTAAAGAGGGTAGCCAATTAATTGAAGCTGTTGATGCTGGACGGCGGTAGGTTCTTGTACCAACGTCTTGTTGGCCCTTCTAGAGTCAAGGAAAAGGGTCGGTATATTTACAGCTCTATCAATCCTTGAATTAACATCATTTCTCTAAATGTGTTAACGTGTAGGGAAGGGTCGATTTTCCCTGAATAAGGAGGCAGTTAGGATATCTTAAACTTCTTAGGGAGGAGTAAGGACAAGATTTCCTCCGAGAGGGGGGACTTGAACCCAGAAGTAGGGACTTTTTCAATTCCTGGGTTCCTTTCCTTGGCAGGGATACTGTATGCTCCCATTTCACAAAGCATCCTCTTCACACACTCTTCCATCACTTTCCTGTTGATGGTTGTTGATGCCTCCTTCTCTCGAGAATGCTTCTCATTGAGGAAGAACCTCATGTCGATGGAGGCAAGACTAGGCCCCATCCTTGACTGCCTCGCCCCTCTATAATTTTTGACAACACCGTTTTTTCTGTGTCCATGCCCTTCATAGATTTTGAAGGGGGTGTTGATCTCCTGAGATGCGTGAGGCTCGTTCAACCTTTCAGTCGCTTTAGCTTTTCCTTTTTGCCTGACTGTCAGTCTGGGCTCAGGCACATGGCCACACACCTCTTTGGATCCCCTAACTCTCTCTGCACGATCACTTCGAGGGGTTTGACTTTCCTACTCTTCAGGGGTAAATGGTGTTCTCCCTTTTCCTAGGGAGACAGGTTACTTGTCCATCTGCTTTTTGATCTCCAGGAGTTCCCTTTCTAATGCTTCGGCCTTGCTGGCCAAGAGTATGTCTGTGTATCTGCCTCCTGACCAAGGCCCCTCCCGTGTTAGGGGGTTCTCCCTTCTGCACGGGCAGTGCTTTTGCTAGAGCTAGAACCTTTGTCTCCTTGTCTTCTTTCTGCCATCTTTAATTTTTCTAAGTTAGCAAAACTCTTAGAAAATACTTTTCCTTCTTTCTTCCTTCATCAAATGATGCTTCAATGGCTTTTTGTTTGCTTCCCACAGACGGTGCCAATAGTTGATGCAAGAAATGTCCGTGAACCCTCCTTACAGCTAATGAAGAATGACTCAGCTAGTGAGGTATGAGAGTGATGTGGTTGCTATCGGACGGTGAGTCTTCCGCCGAAGAATGAAAAGGAACTTGGCTGTTTTTGGCAAAACTTCACCTCCTAAGCCTACAAAATAATAACACCTTCGGAGTAACGTCAAGTGAGGTTCCCAATGAAAAAACTCTGATGCCTAAGTCAGAAAAGAGTGAAGGAAGGTGATGCCGATTCTAAAGAATAAGAAGGAAAGATACCAGAAATGGCAGATATGAGGAGCTGAAAGTGAAGATTACCAAAGGGGGTTGCTGAAGAGGATGGTTTTTCCTTAGGTACAGTGTTGCTGGATTCTAAAAATGACATTTTGGGGGGGTCCTTTATCAAAAAATGTTGTCTTTATATAGTGCCCTCCATAACAATAACTAGACATCGGAGAATGAGAATGATAAGAAGTTTGTCATGAGATAGAGTGCAATCACCTTTCATAAATATCCTTACTGACACATCTGAAGGTTACAGGCCTGACACCGTCACATCATCTGAAGATGATCAAAAGATGAGACGAGTGTCTTTATGGTGGGGCAACTACTTTGGTAATAGGCCTGCTGTCAATGCTCATTCACATTTTTGGATAATGGGGGACATGTGTCTGAGGGATCCCTGGTAATGTGTTATCGGGGAGCTGAATACAAAGAGAAATCCTACCTGTGACCATGACTGGTACCTGAGGGTCAATCCCTAGTACTTGGGGCCTGGAGGCTAGGACGCGCCCCGGATGACTAGGAGGAAAATAGCTAGGGAGATAAAGTTTATGGGGCGACGGGCTACCTAGGGTGAAGATTCTTGGGACGATAGAGTACCTGAGGTGAGGATGCTTAGGATGATGGGGTACGTGAGGTGAGGATGCTTGGGACGAAGGGCGCCTGGGACGGTGGATGCCATGTATCTTGCTATTAGAGGATCTACATGTCGACTTCGCATTTCCCTCCAAACAATATCTATTTTATATCCTAAATAACACAATTTAAGTCAAATTCTATAATTAAATCAAAATTTCTCATATGAACAATAACTCTAAAATTACAAATTCATCAAATTTTGAATTAATGTTTAAATGAGTGAAAAATCTTACCAATTAGGGTCTTAGAAAGCTTCAATTGCTTTTGATTTTGAAAGATCCTAAATTTTAAGATGAACCCGAATTTTGGCCCATTTGATTTTTTTTTTTTTGCCAAATCAATGAAATAAAGGTTATAGGATGAAGAGGGTATCAAGTTGAGGTGATTTTTAATGAAAAATCAGAGAAAATTGAAAGAAAGAGAATTTAAAGATGAAAGAGAGGAAGAGATGGAAGGTAGGGGGCTGTAGAAGATGGTGAACATTTTCTCCCTATTTAGGTATATTTGTAATGGCTATTGCATTTACTAAAATGCCCTTAGATGATTAAAAAATTCTAAAAAAAGCAAAAATATAATTTCATTCAATGTTCGATTTCACTTTGATTTCTTCCTATTCGACTATCTTTATGTCTTTTTTATGTAACAAAAGTCAGTTGGCCAATTACCTTTTTCAATTAGTAAGAATTTCGCTTTGAACATTGAGTGTTTAGTTGATAACTTAATAGAACTCTTTCTAAATTTAACCATTTATCAACTAAATCTTTTCAAATTTCATATTTAACTATAATATCATATCCCCTTATCATTAGCTAAATCCAAACATGATCATGACAAAAATAGCAAAAATAACAAAAATGTTCCAGGTTACAAAATGATTGAAATGGCCCTAGTTTATAAAATAGGGTGCCACACTAATCCTTTAAATGCTTACCCACAACAGTTCTCAAAAGCTTCCCTAAGGCTTGGTTGACAAACTCGGTTTGACTATCGATTTACAAGTGATGTGATGTACTAAAATAAAGCCAAGTCCCAAGTTTCTTCCAAAGTGACTTCTAAAATTAACTAAGGAACTTTGTGTCTTTATCTGAAATGATGCTCCTTAGAATGCTATGAAGTTAAAAAATCTCTTTGAAAAATAAATCAGTATGTGAATAGCATCCCTCTTTTTACAAGTAACAAAGTGGCTTATCTTTGAGAAGTAGTCCACAACTACTTATATTAGCTTCTTTTTTATGTTCAGTTATTGGAAGCCCCATCACAAAATCCGTGCTCACATCAGTCTATGAATAGATAGAGTTGACAGTGATATATATAGCTTATGCCTTCCTTCATGACTTTTGGCCTTCTTGCATATGGCACACTTTTTAGAATTTAGTGTATATCACGTATCATGATGGGTCAAATAAAGTGCTTTTTCACTGCTTCATAGGGGTTTTCTTTTGTAACACCCTGAATTTTTGTAGTATTACCAATAGAGAATAGGGTTAACCCTTATCTTCTAGGCTTTTGTTAATGTATAGACCGAAGATCAAACACTAATAGTCCATTATATACAGATTATTTACAAGTGTATGAGACATTAACCTGCTTAATTAATACATCAATACATGATACTAAATGTAACTCATAAATAATAAATAATGGGCTCTATGCCCAAAATAATACATATGTATACTAATCTACAGGGATTAGCATACAAGACTATCTACTGAGTATTCAAATACAAGTTAGGCCTCATTGACTAATACTAAATAACCATGTATATATAGACCCAACCCTAGTAACTGTACTTTGATACTCACTTTCACTTGGCTATTTTTCGAAAATTCTACTAAGAATCTTGAAATGACATGTAAAACTGTGAGGGAGTAAGTCTTTGGAAAGATTTAGTGAATGGACAAGACAATAATAAGGTATATATTAAATAGAACATCAAAAATCATATTTGAATACTAAAATCATAAAATTTGAATTCATTTTCTAGTGCTAAATTTGTATTACCAAATTTAGTAACTTCTTAAAAATATTTTTTGAGTATTAAAATATTTTCATAAGTTTAGTATTTAGTTTTCAGAAAAATAAATACACACACACACACACACACACACACAAGTATCGGTTATCATTTATCATGATTTGAATATCCATTCTTTAGGAACTCAGATATATCAAAAAAAATATATCGAAATATATGTATATCGGCTATCAAATATCAAGATATAGAAATAAAATATATCAAAAAAATCATATTGCATGTATATCAATATCAAGTATTAGGTATCAAATAGTTAAAATCAATTTTTCAATTGGAAATCAAACATATCAAAGATATATGTAAATATACACAGGTATCAGTTGTCAGGTATCATATTTCCCTTCGCCCCCTACTTCTTACCCATACTGATACATGCACATAATACATATCATGTAGTGTTTTTCAGAAACAGATCTTTCTTCGCCCTTCGACCCCTACTTATCCCTTTATGGCTCCCAACTAGGGGTAAGAAAAATGGAAATGCCAGTTAAAATATATGAACAGAAATTCAAAAACAGATATGAAAACATAGAAAATGCTCAAACAAATTATAAATTATCAAGAACATTTATCTAAATCCATTCATGTGTAAAACATATTATATACATAACGTAGCTTTTTAGCTATAAGAAAAACGTATAAGTTTTATACTTTCACATAAAATATTTCCAAAGTTTCTATAAAACATTTAATATAGAACTAAAAAGTATATAAATTCCATTCATATGTAAAACATTTCAAAATTTTCATAAACATATAAAAATATTAAATTATATATAATCCCACTCACTATCATAGGGAGGGTTTGCACTCCTTAAAATCCATTATGTTATTCGAGTTTCTACTCATAAGTTCGAAACCTAATGTCAAACATTGTCATCCATATCAATCTCAGGTCATCAATTTATAATAGCATAACTACAAGTGCAATTATAATTATAATTTATTTGAATTTCTAATTAACAAGAAATTACTATATTAGTCCATTTCTTAACGCCATATAACTATCCGAACTTACTAATTTTATTTTCATATATTAGGCAAAGCTCAATATCGTATCAATTATCTTTTAATGTAGCCATATATTTATATAACAATCAAGCTCGATTTCATAAATTTTCAATTTAAATAAATAGTAACTTTAATTGTGAATAGTAATTTAAATTTATAAAATTTATTAAAATATGAAATTGAAGTCACAAGAATGTTAAAAGTTTTACCAAAGGATTGACTTAACTGCCAATTGACAAAAATCCCCAAATATTAATAGTAGCCCAAATATGCTCTGACTCATTTTTTGATTGATTTTGATGAAACGAAGTATGTAGATAGTAAAAGGTTTCAAGTAATAGTGTTATAACAAGAAACGGGAGTTTAATTGATTAAATAATGAAGAAATTGAAGGAAATTGATTTGGAAGCTTACTATACATAAAGAACCTGATAGTACTGAAAAGGAGAAAAAGAAATAAAGTAAAAATGAGAGATCTAGCCTTTTAACGTCTTATATAAGTATTAATAATTTGAGAAATAACTGATTTATTCTTGAAAATATAAAATAAGTGGAGGAGACAATGTCAAAGAAGTTTAAAATAATCTTTTCTTAAGTTAGATATTTGTTCTCTAAAGTAAAAAATGTATCGGTGCGTGATTTTTTGTAAAAAGTATAGATACTTTCCTCAAAATATCAATACTTTTATTATATGTATCGATACATTTGGCCTATGTATTTATACATTTTCCCTAAACGTTGATTTCTAGCTTGAAATGTATCGATGCATGATAAATATCATTCAAATCTTTTGAAAAATATTACTTTGGCCCTTGAAAGTTACCATCAGAGATGCAATGGGTTCATGATGTCTTCTATGTCTCCATGTTAAATAAGTACGTTTTTGATCTCTCATGCATCACCAAACTTTCTTTTATCGAATTACGTGAAGATTTGATATATGAGGTATAACCAATTGCCATCATTGATCGACAAGAGCAGATATTAAAAAGTAAAACCATCCTATGATAAAGATATCGTGGAAGAGCAATGCAATAGAAGAAATGACATGAGAGCCTAAGAATTAGATGCGACGTTAATGTCCTCATCTTTTTCAATATTAAAGTATATAGAATTTTAAGGGCAAATTTTTTTTAAGGGGGTAAAATTATAAGCCTCGTACCTAAAATATAAGGGTAATATAGTAATTTTTTATTTTATTTATGCTTGCAAATGTCAAATGTGTATAAAACAAAACAGTAAACAGGTTACTATTTTGATAGAATTTAAAGTGCATTTATTGATTTAGCTAAGAAGGGCTAAAATGTGCTAGCTGGATCATAAATTGAGTGAGTTATAGGTTTATATTAAATTTGAATTGTTAGAATCAAGTAAACGACCAAAAAAAAATTTTTTCTTGATTATACATAAAGTTGACTTTAGCATACTTGTATTGGGACTCATTATGTGCATATAGGCTGCTTTTATACTTCAATAATAAGGATTAACGTGAAACCCGTCCCTTAGCATTGTGGGCATAATAGTAAATCCCTCAAGAGTGTTCGTGCATGTCTTCGTGGATAGAT